>JAEIFT010000321.1:0-304417 GCA_018904225.1 Lordiphosa mommai | reverse complement strand
CCTACTACTAAAATAACTCTCAAAAAAAATTAAAAATTAAAAATATTTTTCTTAACCTTGTCGCCTTAGTCATCATGTAAGCTTAGGTGTTTCTACCATTTCTTGAAACCAAATTTAAAACTAATTGTCGAACCATAACAACCTGATGAGACCACCCATACTTAATCTGACAAGAATAGAAGAGGAACAATTAGTACAGACAACAGCACAAGAACAGTTCGAACCAATTCAACAACCAGAAATCATGACACAAACGCGGAAATAATTAACTTAATTACCGAAATTATTGGTGACACTTTGGCCAACAAGTACCGATTCTAGCTTAAAAATCTTACTAATCCTGCAACAGATTTTCTACACGCGGTAGACCAAACTATAAAATCCAGAACTAAGAAACAATTTGGGAGACTTAAACAATACCAGACGTAGTTAGAAGTCTAAGAGATTTCTCAGGTGATCAATCGACTTTTAATTCATGGAAGAAGAGTGTAGAACGAATTCTTCAAACGTACGAGCACCTAAAGGGAACTCCAAAATATTTTGGCATCTTACACACAATTAGGAACAAAATAACGGGCAACGCTGACGTAGCCCTTGAATCATATAATGTCCCGCTTGACTGGGCGGCCATAGCCAAATGTCTTACACTGCACCATGCAGACAAACGAGATTTAATGTCTCTAGAGTACCAGATGACTACTCTGGTCCAAGGTACCTTAACTGTGGAAGAACTCTACCAGGAAGTTTACAAACATTTGGCCTGATCCTTAACAAAATGGATGCATGGGATTAGGCAGAGAAGCCGAACAAATAATCACTAAATTATACAGAGATAAAGCCCTCGACATGTTCGTCCGAGGTCTTAGAGGAGACCTGTCACGGTTACTTGGAATGAAGGAACCGGCAGACCTTCCATCAGCCCCACATCTTTGTCTAAAACTTGAAAACCAAACTTACCGCAAAAATCATGCAGCCACAAACGGGCAATCAATTAGTTTTAGGAACGCAAACCTGAAACCCACTCCATCTCCACGATCTATGCAATATCGATATATAGCCCACGTTTCCGGCAAGCCCCTCCAGTTCTTCCAAGAGCTTTTGCAACCCAACAACCATTTGCTGCTCCCCGCCAGACTCTTAATTATGGTTACCAACAACCGATGGTGTTCCAAGACAATCCAATCCTGGATACTCTTACCAACAACAGCAACAAGGAGCACCTCCTCGCCCATCGGCATCAAACCACGTCAGAACCAATGGGGAATGGATTCCAGCATCAGAACTAGAATGGTCAATTATATAAATAGACCACAATTTGAAAGCGGTAAAGACCGACCGACATAGCCAGCTAAAACGCAATTTTAATATTGAATTAAATGCAATTACCTGGGAACTCGACCCTAATGACCTTACTCCCGAACAATATGACCAAATCGTGGAAACTATCGAACAAGCTAACGACCGGACAATCTTTGGACGAATACTCTGAACAGATAGACACCGTTGATACAGACGGCACATACCTGGACTAATCGACTTAAATTTTTAGAATAGCCAGCTCTTCGCTATCGTATTTCGAAGTAAAACTGAAGAGCGGATAAATTCCAAAATTCTTTTAGACACAGGATCCAACAAAAATTATATTCATCCTCGTTTTATCTCAAATCCAGAAAAAAACAAAATCCCATTTAAAGCTAGAACAGTAACAGGAGAAATTGAAATTACTCATCATAAAAGACAAACCTCTTCAATATCCCTGATACCCCAATCATTTTTTATTTACTACTGACACTAAAATCCTTTGACGCCATACTAGGCAATGACAGTCTCAAAGAATTTGACGCAATAATCTATTCGAAAAGAGGCTTTATGGTTATCAGAGATAATCTACGAATACCTATAAAAGCAAAACCAATACAATCGGTTAATCATATAATTCCCAGGACAGAACATATGAACGAATTTCAAAAACTAAAATTAAAACACTTGATAAATGACTACTCAGAACTGTTTTCCAAACCCAACGAAAAACTGACTTACACGACCAAAGTACAAGCCTAAATCCGCACTACTACGGATACTCCGGTATACTCAAAGTTCTACCAATACCCAATGTCTCTAAAGGACGAGGTAGACAAACAAATAAAAGAAATGTTGGACGACGGTATCATCCGACCGTCCCGGTCCCCGTACAATGCACCCGTGTGGATTGTGCCCAAAAAAAAATGGACGCCTCTGAAGAAAAAAAACAGAACAGTCATGGACTATCGAAAACTAAACTTTAACACTATCGCCGACAGGTATCCAATACCTGAAATAAACGAAGTACTGGCCCAGTTGGGTAATAACAAGGTCTTCTCTGTCATTGATCTCGAAAGCGGATTCCACCAAATACCCCTAAAGGAATCAGACATGGAAAAGACCGCATTTTCAGTCAATAATGGCAAATATGAGTTTACACGACTCCCATTTGGTCTCAAAAATGCGCTGCAAAATATTCCAACGCGCACTGGACGATATCCTTCATGAGCATATTGGTAAAATATGTTTCGTCTATGTAGATGATATCATCATCTTTAGCAAGGATAACGAATCGCATGCCAAACACTTGGACCTCATTTTTCGAACTCTACGTGATGCAAATATGAAATGCCAACTCGACAAGTGCGAGTTCTTTAAAAAAGAAGGTAGAGTACCTAGGATTTGTTATCTTCGATAAAGGAGTGAAACTAATCCAAAACAGGTAGAGGCTATCGCCAACTTCCCACAGCCAAAGACTCTAAAAGATCTAAGGTCATTCCTTGGCATGGCAAGCTATTATAGGCGACTCATCAAAGATTTTGCCAAGCTAGCCAAACCACTTACTTCAATGCTAAGGGGGAAGATGGACGAGTTTAAAAAATACATCCAAGAAAAAACTTGTCACTCTTGACCCAGAAGCAGTAGAAGCTTTCAAAAAAATTAAAAGCGCACTTATTTCAGATGAAGTCATTCTTCAGTTTCCAGACTTCACCAAAGAGTTTCATTTCACAACAGACGCTTCCAATTTCGCCATTGGTGCAGTTTTGTCGCAAAACGATCACCCGATAACATTCCTCTCTAGAACGCTTTCAAAAGCGGAAGAGAATTACGCTACGAATGAAAAAGAAATGCATGTGAATTATCTGGGCATTAAAATCCTTAAAAATTATTTGTATGGCAAAAACAAAAGTTAAAATCTTCACCGATCATCAACCTTTAACACATTCTCTCAGTAGTTGGAATGGAAATGCTAGAATAAAGAGGTGGAAAACACATCTCGAAGAGTACGATTATCAAATACTCTACAAACCTGGCAAAGATAATATTGTGGCAGATGCTTTGTCAAGAATCCCCGCACACGACCAAACAACATCCTCAAACGAGTTAAACTCAGTAGCTTCTACACAACACAGCGATGAAAGTTCGAGTCACGGACTAATTCCCAGTATGAATACAAATTTTCCTTACCATTTCCAAAGTTTCACAGACTCGACGTTTATCGAACAGACTATAAACCAGACGACCTACTGACAATACTGAGGAACTATTTAGATCCAGGTCTAAAAAACGGTATTTACACCACAGAAGACGTAATGGGTCAAATACAATTACTACACCCAACGCATTTTAAAAATATTAAGGTCCGATTCACCCAAAGTAAGGTAGAAGATTTATTAGATGAAAATCTGCAAGAGGAAGAAATTTAAAGGTGCACAATAGAGCACATCGAAATGCTCTCGAGAACAAAAGACAATTGTCCGAAAAATATTATTTCCAAAAATGAAAGACAAAATAAACAGATTAGTTAAGCAGTGTCAAACCTGTAAAGAAGAAAAATACGACGGACATCCCACCAACCCCAAACTCAAAGAAACCCACAATTCTCAGCATCCAGGGCATATCGTCCATATCGACATTTACTCTACAGAAAAAACTCTTGCTCCTAACGGCCATAGACAAGTTTTCCAAACTTGCCCAGGCCAGAATAATAAAATCAAAATCAATAGAAGATATTCGAAATCCCCTTCACGAGCTTTTATTCTACTCTGGAGTCCCAAATTTGTTATAATGGACAACGAAAAATCACTAAATTCAGCATCAATTACCTTCATGATTGTTTCGTAGGGGGGTGGAGTATCTCCTGATACTTTCTTGTGGGTAGATGCCTCTGTAGGAGTTGACACTTTGTCAAAGGAACTTGGGGGTTGAGGCGACTGGAGCAAAAAGAAAAACTGGCACTAGCACAAAGACACTTGCGTTCAGTTTCACTTCTTTATTTCAACTAAAACTTAAACCTAGCTTACTGTATGCTTAGACATAAGTGTGGTGAAAAACTTCCGCTACAACTATTACTTAAGTGACTAACAAATACCTTTTCTGGCATAAACATCCCGCCCGCCTTTTTTTTTTTTCAGGAAAATCCACCGATGCTTGCTGGGTTGAGTGGACAATAATTTAATAATTAATCCGGCTCGAAGGACCAATGTTTCGTAGGGGGGTGGAGTATCTCCTGATACTTTCTTGTGGGTAGATGCCTCTGTAGGAGTTGACACTTTGTCAAAGGAACTTGGGGGTTGAGGCGACTGGAGCAAAAAGAAAAACTGGCACTAGCACAAAGACACTTGCGTTCAGTTTCACTTCTTATTTCAACTAAAACTTAAACCTAGCTTACTGTATGCTTAGACATAAGTGTGGTGAAAAACTTCCGCTACAACTATTACTTAAGTGACTAACAAATACCCTTTCTGGCATAAACAATGATGAAGGACCAACTAGGCATACAGATCTATAAGGCACCGCCATAAAAGCTCAGTCAATGGACAAATCGAAAGATTTCACTCCACACTTTCTGACATCATGAGAATCCTAAAAGAGATAACATACACCGAAACTTCCTTGAATTATTGGACAGAAGTATTTACGAATATAACTCGACAATACATTCCGTGATACAGAAACGACCCTTTGATGTTTTCTTTGGCAGGATTTTGACTATCGCTCCAGACCTATACGAAAAGTCTAGACAAGACAACATTGATAAGTTAAAACAGAAACAGACCAACGACTTGCAAAATCACAACAAAAATAGGAAAGACATACTGACATACGTACCAGGACAAGAAATATTCGTGAAAATTAACACACGACTAGGATCAAAACTGTTTTCTAGATTTAGAAAGGAGATAGTAAAAATGGATAACGGTAAAAAGCAACATTAAAAATGTTAAAACATCAAAATTTTTACAGATGGATTCTAAACCTGACAATTGCGCTCGCCTCTGTAGAAATCTCGAACTATATTCAACGGACTGGGAAAAATACGCACTGGGACGACAAAAATAATCCATGTAATAGACTTGGAACAAATACGGAAAACACTCGACAAACTGGCATGGTACACAGAACGAGACTTACAAACAAACAACTTCTATAATATCCTTAGAACAAGCTGACTCCAACATTACGGACTATTATGTCTTCCTTTAAAAAACGAAATGCTAGGGCAATAAATATGATTGGGATATGATTGGCCATTAACTTGCAAAACCAAGTCAGATTAATTAAAGAAGAAATTATAAATATAAAATATGCTGCATCCAATGGGCAAAGATTAATGTTATTAATACTTTCTTGTAATAGAAAAAAAGAGTTAAGTTTAGTAAGTGATCAATTTTAAAAGAGCCAATACACCCCTAATCTCAGTTGAAGAAATGATGGAATTTGCAGACGTATCTGTCCTTCATAACAAAACCACTTTGCTCTATATTGTAAAGATACCAAATCTAAAAGAGGAAAATTTCGATAACCTGCTTATTCGACCAATTGTTAGAAATAATACTATCATTAATTTAGAATTGAATGAATTAAAAATCAAGAAAACATTTCGGAATTCAAACAACTTGTGAAGTCATTTAATAATTTGAGTATGCGATAAGAACAAAATTGTTAAAAATTAATAATAATAAGTGTCTAGCCAGGCTTTTAATAGAGTGTGGCTTCAGTAATGCAGACCACATCCTAACCATCGAAGTGATGGGACCCGGCACAATTATGCTTAACAACTTTTTACGGCAAACTCGGCTATAACAATACCAAACGAACCCTCGTGGAACCTACTTGATCAGAATTTTTAACTCAACGATCTACATTAACCAAAAAGAAATGAGCAACATGGAATCTACAGTAATGAAGCCAATTCCACCCATAATCCAAATCACTCCAAAGGAGACAGAACGCCTACGTAATTCTATCACTAGAAGCACTAGCAGTACTACACCCAGAGAAATCTAGCACGATTAGCAAGACTGAAATCGGCTTCAATTTAGTTTTTTTCGTCTTGAATTTTCAAAAAAGAAATCTGCTTGAAATCGAGGAGACTTGTGCGCTCAATTTTGAGTTTGGTAGCAAGAGAGGTGAGGCGTTCAAAACGAGAGGCATTTAGTTTCTCTCGCTCTCTGGCAACTTTGTTCTAAATTTCTTTCAAGAAGATCTATTCTTGAATTCGAGAATAAATCATGCTTTAAATGAAGCCGACTAAATGTAAAACCGAGCAAATCGAGCTCCAAAATTCATGCTTAATTTCAGTATTTTCTTTTTGGATCCAAGAAGATTCTGTCTTGCCGAACTTCGACACGAAATATGCTTGATATCAAGCACGATCAGCTCGATTTTTTTCTCTGAGTGTACATATCAACAACACCGAAGAACTACAGTTGCTTCGTAATCACGCTTCAGTAAACAGAGTTACTTTCACCACCCCTGTTCATCATATCAATACTTCTGGCTCTCATACACAAGCAATCCGACGAAAGCACAAAGAGGTTGTCCTACATTTAAACCAACCGTGGCATCCCCCAAAAGAAGTAACAACCAACCCCAGCTACAACTGCAGGAATTCCTCAAATTCCAAAAATTCCTAATTCAATAACATCCCATACCTCTCTAATAATCGCAAGGACAAGCTCAAACTAAAGGGGAAGAGTTAATAACACGTAGCACTACAAAGGTTTTTAACATTGGCCTAAAGTTCAACATCGGCCAACACTCCAAAATTAATTTGATTTCAACATAAATTCATATCAGCACACGCGCAGCCAAATTGCATGACCTAGCGTTTGCGGTAGCTCCAACATAAGTTCATATCAGCACACGCGCAGCAAAAGTTGCCGACCTAGCGTTTGCGACATTTCCCTGGCCAGCTCAGGCCAATGCAGCTGCAACAAATTCTTCGAATTAGCCGCTGCTGGAATTCTACACAACCAACGTCGACGTCACCGCCGCAGCCGTCGCCACCGCAGCCAACGCCAGTCACAGTTCTTAAGGGCAAGCTTAGGGTACTTTAAATTAGTCTAAAAATCTCTTGAATAAATCGGTTGTACTCTCCAGCCAAAACAAACTTTTTTTATTTTCGTATTTTTTTTTGTTATTTCCTCGACCTTTTTGGAAATTAACTTATATACCAATGGAAAACCGTGATCAGGTAGGGTGGGCAAATTAGGTCACAGCGTCATCAGTGCCACATATGTTGAGTCTCCGTGCAATTTTACTGTGGGTTGAATAAAATGGCTCATAATGTCTTTTATTACCGGGTACAAAAAAAGAAAAGCACAACAAAGTGATTGGTTAAGGTTCCTGGACTTGAATGGTTTCAAAGTAACCACCATACCGTCCGTAGGAAAATATCAAACAGGACCTTTTGGTTGCGACTGGTCGACACTTAGTTCCTGGAATTGGTTTTATGGACTTAGTGCTATGCGCACCGTTTTGAGTGTTCAGATTAGTAGTAACTGACTGACGTTCAGTCATTTTCGTCAGACTTTTCTTTCTTTTCTCTTAATACTTTCAAGCTTTTTTTTTTTTTAAAAAATGGAAACAATTAAACGACTTTTATTTCTTGAATTGGATTAATGGAATTGGAGCTATGCCACCATCTAAGTGATCAGTTTAGTAGTATCTGACAGATGTTCTCGATAATTTTATTTAACTAATTTTCTCCAGGATTATGTATGGTTTCAAAAAACCACCATACCATGCTTAGGAAAAATACCGAGCAGCACCATCTTGGTTGCGACTGGTCGACACTTGGTTTCTGGAATTGGATTTATGGATTGAGTGCTACTCTCATAGCACGATAATGTAACTGACTGACGAACAGTCATTGTTTGTCAGAATTTTTCTTTTCTCTTCCAATACTTTCAAACATTTGTTTATGTCTTTGGCATTCTTGTGACAAAGCTTATAAGCAAAAAAAACTAAAGCTATGGCCCACCGGTTAGCTAAATCAAATAAAATTCCGTAAATCAAGTAAATTCTTTTCAAGTTTAGAGTTAGATAAAGTAGCTGGAATTAAAGTGGATAAAATCAGCTACTCTTACCGCTGATTTATATTACGCTCTACATTTCAAAAGATAATCTTTCCTTATTTCTATTGTTACATCATTTATTGCACACTACAACATTTTGTTCGTCTCAAGTTGTTTCTTTATTTTTGCATGGACCCCAGAATTTATTTTATGTAGTTTTTTAAACATTTATTTGGATTCTCTTTATATTATTTCGATTGGAATAAACATTCGTTATCTCATTAAGTATAAAATATTTTTGTTTTTAGTATTATTACTGAGAAATGCCAGTTACTCGTAGCTGTGAGGATTTAGTGCAAGTGGGAAACACAGAGAGTGATTGCCATATCTGCTTGACACCAATTGAGTTCTCTGCACAATTGCTAAATACAGCCTGTGCTCACAGTTTTCACAGGGTTTGTTTCAACACTAAAGTAGGTAGCAAGAAGATTTGTCCTGTGTGTAAAACCTCTTTGCAGTCTGAAGCTTACATAATAATTCAGGTGATCAAGTATCAGATTGTCAAGATTCCACAATGCCTAAGCCTGCAAATACAAGAAATCAGGCTAAAACAGCGATCGTAGTTGAGGGAGAAGCGTCAGGCTCTACTTTGGCTGATCAGCCCACAGAAAGCCAATCCTGTAGCTTCAGGCTTCAGGCTTCAGGCTGAAGCTACGGGATTAGCTTCTATGGGCTGATCAGCCAAAGTAGAGCCTGACGGTTCTTCTCCCTCAACTGCAGCTGATGCCCATAGAAGCTAATCCCCTAGCTTCAGCCCCATCTCCATCTGTTAGCGAACTGCAACAGATGATAGCCGATTCAATGGCCACTGCAAATTTAAGGAAAGCTGAGATGTTCACACAAGCGTCTCTAAGACAAACTGAACTTCTCTCACAGGCAATATCGAATGAGTTTAATGGTATATTGAGTAACATTACTCAGTTGCCTAATACAGTAATAGTCCCACCCAGGGAAAACGATACCAGAACAACATTACCTATTCCGTCAGTACCACATAAGTCTGTTCCACATTCGTCCGTGCCATTTCAGCAAATGCTAATGGGTTCTGCTATTAGGATGTCACCATTTAGTGTCGATTTGCGACCAGAAAGGATCAGCCAAATTTTTTTAACTGGAAGCTCAGATTTTCGAGTGGAGGCACTCACAGTGCAAACATTAGATGGGAACTTCGAAATACTCGCGATACATTATCAATCTGTTTGAAGGGACCGCCAGTGATTGGTATTGGAGATACCATAAGCTAGTTGGCAGTATAGTCTGGCAAGACTTAAAGAAAACCTTAATAATCCAATTCAAGGATGAGCGAACAGACGTGAACATTAGAGCTGCAATCGATCGTCGAGAGCAGAGGCAGAACGAATCATTCGATGAGTTCTACGAAGCCATTGTGCTGTTAACAGATAAATTTTCCAGTTCGTTGCTAGAATCCTACCTTTTTTGAGTCCCTCCGTTCTAATCTGTTGCCTGAGATACAGCATGAGCTGTTATACGAGTCGGTGGAAAGTATTACGAAATGACATCTTATAAGTACTCGGGAAGTTTTATGCAAACGGGTAGTTCAGACTCAGAAATTTCAGCCACGTCCTGCCCTCGTAAATTATTACATACTGTTGAAAATCCGCCCGACTATGAGTCAGATGTCAGTGAGGCTGATTAAGAAGCAGTAAGCTACTGGGCATCGTTATCAAGAATGTGTGTCTGAACGTCGCATATTTTGTTATGGTTGTGGCCTCCCAGACACATACAAGCCGTCATGCCCAAAATGCACGTTAACAAAAAAACGAATACAGATTAGCTGTTTTAGGAACGAATTTGGGCGCTACCCGTTGGATTAACTGAGTTTAGAAACCCACCTAAAACTGGCGAGTGTCAAGAACTAAATGAGCAACGACAGCTATCAGAAGAGCAACATAAGGCTCTGAAAGAAACCATCCAATGCTTTCCTTCGTTCGCTGATAAAGGGGCTAGGGAAGAATAGTCTTATCTCTTGAAATTGATGTAGGGGATGCAAAGCCTATAAAGCAGCGCCACTACCCAGTTTCTCCTGCAGTAGAAAAGTTAATATACCAAGAGTTGGATCGAATTGATTTCAAAATACGCCTATCCCATGCCCATTATAGATGGCATTTTAAGTCGGCAGGAATTATCACTAGTCTGGACTTAAAGGATACCTATTGGCAAATACCCTTGGCAAAAGACTCCAGAGATAAAACTGGTTTCTCAGTACCTGGTAGACCCCTTACCATTTTAAAGTGATGCCATTTGGGATTACTAATGCCCCATCAACCATGTCAAAACTTATGGACCGAATTATTCCGGCTTATCTTAGAAATGGCCATGAAAATAAAACTATACAAAAAAAAGAAAGAAAACTGATCGGTCAAATAAATACGTCGCTTTTTAGAATGACTGGGTGGTACCTCAAATTTATAAGCAACTATGATTCTATTGCCTCTCCCATTGACCGACTGCCTTAAAGAAAAATGGAGCAAGAGCAATTGGGCAAGAGCCACAATCTGCAGACAGCTTTTCGTGCTCTAAAAGATGCCATGTGCAATGCCCCTGTATGGCATACTCCCAATTTTAACGCCCCCTTCTTTATCCATTGTGATGCGAGTCACACAGGCGTAGGGGGAGTGCTTATGCAAGTTTACGATAAAGGCGAAGAGGTCCCCATCGCGTTTATGTCTCCCAAGTTAAATATGTGCCAACGAAGTTACTCGGTAACTGAAAAGAAATGCTTGGCAGTCATTTTAAGCATAAAGAAATTTAGAGCCTACGTGGAGGGACATGATTTTACTGTCATAACTGAACATGTTTCTCTCAAATGGCTAATGTCACAATCTGACCCAAGTAGTCGATTGGCAAGGTGGGCCTTGAAATTGCAGGGATTCACCTTTAAAATTGAGCACCGGAAAGGCAGCAAGAATATAGTCCCAGATGCATTATCGCGAGTATACACAGAGGATTTGGCTGAAATAAGTGAGGATGTACAATTAGATCTTTAATCTGAGCATTTTAACTCAGACGAATATGTAGGCCTTCGAGAAAAAATTGGAAAGAGCCAGACACTCATGCCTGATGTGAAAGTGGCACACACAAAAAAAAACAACGTAAATCCACCTATTTACACTTAGATTCAAATATTTTTAACAATAATATTGCACCACAGTGTGTTTTATTAAATATAAAGTGTGTCAACTTAAAACTCTCATTTAATATGCCCATAGTTGATATAAAGTGTAGTACTGTTATATTTAATGTGGTGGCATATTTAAATAAATGTTTAAGCATATTCACTTAAACTATGATTCATAGTGAAATGGCTACACTGCCATAGTTAATTTAATTATTGCCAACTTTAATATTAGTATGTTTAATATTGGTTTTAAAGTTATATCATATTACATATAAATATGTTTCATATTAAAATCAAAATTATACTGCGTGCAGTCATTTTGATTGTTCTTGACTCACACACATTCGCAGTATGTTATGCAAACATACACAGAAAAAGACACTGTGCCATTGGGGCTCAAACTCAACACCAAACGGGCTCAATAATAATGGGTTGATCTCGGAATGGCTTAGGACCCGAGAGATTTTTTTTTCTTATAACTACTTTGCGCGCATATATTATTATATAATATATTAATAATTGTATATTTGATTCACTTAAGTCTTCTTTAATATGAAGAAATATATATAAATTAATAAATACTTACTTTAACTTGCCTTGTCTGGGAAATCGAACTCGGGACCTCGGGGACTGAAGCACAAGAACGTCTGCGTCTCAGCGCACTCGACCACAGCGCGCTTGCCAGACTAGGCGCCCAATGACATACAAGAGCGTTTGCTCCAGACGACAAAAGAGAGAAGCCAAGAGAGCAAATTTGCTATTGCTCTCAGCTTGTTCGCTCTCTCACTCGACATTTAAGCCCGAATCGGATTAAAAACGAGAAGGCAAAGCTAACTTCGACTGTGCCGAAGTTTTAATACACTTGAAAAACTTTACTCCAACTGATTTAACCAGGAAAATATATATAGGATATAGATATCTGATATTTAAAATTTTAAATCATTGATAATAACAATTTGATAACATAAAAAAACTTTTCTTAGTAAAACACATTTTCCGACCGATCGGTCCTATGGCAGCTATATGCTATAGTCATCCGATTTTGATAATTTTTTTCAAAATAATGTGAAAGCATATAAAACTAAATATATACCAAGATTGGGGACGCTACGATAAAAAACAAAAAAAGTTTTTCTCACTAGAAGTAGTTCTTTGACCGACCGTTTATATGGCAGCTATATGCTATAGTCATCCGATTTTGATACATTTTTTCAGAATTGCGTGGAAACATATTAAACCAATATATAATACGATTGAGACGCTTCGATGGAAATCAAAAAGTTTTTCTACAAAGACTTATTTTTCGACCGATCGTTCCTATGGCAGCTATATGCTATAGTGATCCGATTTTGATACATTTTTCCAGAATTATGTGGAAGCATATAAAACTTACATATACCAAGATTAGTGACGCTACGATGGAAAATAAAAAAGTTTTTCTAACTAGAACTAGTTCTTAGACCGATCGTTCCTATGGCAGCTATATGATATAGTCATCCGATCCGGCCGGTTCCGACATATTAGTTGCGTGCAGTAAAAAGAAGACTCTGTTCAGCTCGATAGCTTCAAAACTGAGGGACTAGTTCGCGTAGAAACAGACAGACAGACGGACAGACAGACGGACAGACAGACAGACAGACAGACAGACGGACAGACGGACGGACGGACAAGCGGAAATGAACTCGGCTCGTCGTCCTGATCAAGAATATATATAGTTTGTGTGGTCGGAAATGAATATTTCTATGCGTTACAAACTTCTGGGCAAAATTAATATACACTTTTCAAGTGTATAACAATCCCAAAAGGGATCACGGATAATCAATCCTAAACGGGCTTAAAATATCAATCCTTCCGTCGGGTTCAAATCAAGCTTTTTAGTCTTAAAAATATCCCGGCATTTTTTTTTTCTGTGTATGTATGTTTGCATGTGTGCAGGTCACCGCTACTTAAAATTTAAGTTATTTACAGTTTGATTTGAATAAGCAAAGTTTGATTTAACTATTTCCAGGCAAAGTGTCAAGCACTTCGTTTTGTAACGTTGTTGAAATTGTACATTAAATTAACATCAAAATCAAATTAAATATTTTTCATATTTAAGTTAACTATATTTCATATTTACCACTGGTTTTTTTTCATATTAAGTGGTAAATGTTTGATTTTAATATGATTACCTTATACTTTAAGTATGTTTTTTTAAGTATTATACAAATTTAAAATTAAATATGGAAAATATTTGATTTACATATTTTCATAGTACATTTATATTTACTTCAAAATCTTTGATTTTAAGTTGAATAAAATGTTTAAATTTGATATGAAACATATTTTTTTTCAATTATGTTTTTGTAAGTATGTGCATAATAAAAACAAATGTAACTCAACATACGATTTAATATGACAAACATTAAATTAAATTTGCGTACATCTTCATTTTAATAAATTTCATATTAAATCTGTAATGCTAATATGTTTTTAGTTAAAATTAAGTCATTTATATTTGCATCTAATATGAAAAATAGCATTTTCAAAATTAATATATTAATATTTAATTATACTGCATGCACTTTTTTATCAGTGCAGGTAATTTTATTTATCGGCGTACCAGCATGCCACTGGGGAAAAAGTTGCCGACGAACAATCCGGTCTCATAAAAAAAAAAAAAAATAAAATTATAAAAATAAAAAAAATAATAAACGGCCACGACTACCCTAAAAAAAATATATATAATAAAATACCGAGGTACATATAAATTTTTTTAATCTTTTAATTTAATAATTTAAACATAAAAAAATATAAAAATTGAGAATCTGCCCAAAGGTTTTTCCAGAAACTGTATGTTGACTACCTTGGTCCCTATCCAAGGAGTCATAGCGAAAATATTGGTATATTTGTGGTTCTAGACCATTTTTCCAAGTTTCCCCTTAATTAAACCAGTTAAAAAGTTTACCACGGATGCAATTCTACCATTTATGGATGATGAAATATTTCATTGTTTCGGGGTGCCTGAGGTAATAGTGTCAGACAACGGTGTGCAATTTAAGTCCATCGCGTTTAATGCACTTTTGCAACAATATGGAGTGCAGCATGCTTACACAGCTGCCTATGCCCCACAGGGAAATGCTTCCGAAAGAGTAAATTGGTCCATCCTCGCGGCCATTAAGGCCTATATACAACCAGACCAAACAAATTGGGATGTGCAGTTGAGTAAAATAGCGTGTGCTTTGAGATCTGGTGTTCACAGTGCAGTCAAATCAAGTCCTTATCGACTAGCTTTTGGACAGCAGATGATTACCAATGGAAGTACTTATCCACTTTTGCGAGAACTTGAACTCTTAGAAGATAGATTTGTTCAATTCGAGAGAGAAGATTCTTTTGACATATTGAGAGCTACGGCAAATGAGGCCTTGAAAACTCAACATGAGAAAAACGAAAAAAGCTATAATTTACGTAGCCGAGAGGTCTCATTCACAGTAGGACAAGAAGTGTACCGTAGAAACTTCCAACAAAGCAATTTCGTTAAAGGCTTTAACGCTAAGTTGGCACCAACTTTTGTCAAAGCTCGCATCAAGCGAAAACAGGCAGCTTACTACAAATTGGAAGATCTGCAGGGGCGAGTTATTGGTAAATATCATGCTAAATATATTAAGCAGTAGTGAAGAAACTAGTTTTTGAAATTGCTCCATGCTGTTATCACCCTTTGGCTATAAATTACCCTAACGTGTGATTTTGGCAGGGGGATTTGTAGTTAGCTTGTCGCCAATTGTTGGCAGATATTTGAAGTTTAGCCTAAAGCAGGCAAATGAGAAATGTAGTTTATACCAATTGGTTTGTCCCAAAGCTAAGCAGCTGATCACGACAGGCAAACATATCTATTGAGAGTTAAAAGGAATGTGAAAACTTTTCTGTATGCGAACCCTGATCTAAATGCATATGGAGAATTGGACTGTCTCAGCAAAAGGGCATTGACCATTGTGCAAATTGCAATTAAATAAATAATTAAAACGAAGTTAAGCGCTCCATGCAAAATTTAAGAGAACGCTCTTAGTAGTCCACGGACGAAGAAGAGGAGCAAATGACTAAACGTCTCCAGAGCGAGGTTCAGTTGTGTCGGTTTGCTTAGCAACGTGGTTTGGCCTAGCGGCAGCGTTCTGCTAAACGGGCGGAAAATTCGATAAATTGGGCTGGAAAAATCCCCTGGAAAATACCCAATACAAAAAACAAAAGGAAGTTGTGAAAATGCCGCCTTCGATGGAAAAATGGCGATCGTGTTAGTACCCCAAAAACTAACCGCTTTGAAGTGACCCCTTGAAAAGTGCTGAGTGGCCGTGAGCAGAGTATACTGCTTTTAACGTAGCTATACCTATATTTAATTTAAATAAATTAGTTTTCCAACGCTAAAATTATTGCATAATTTTTTTATACACTTGAAAAGTGTATATTAATTTTGCCCAGAAGTTTGTAACGCATAGAAATATTCATTTCCGACCACACAAACTATATATATTCTTGATCAGGACGACGAGCCGAGTTCATTTCCGCTTGTCCGTCCGTCCGTCTGTCCGTCTGTCCGTCTGTCTGTCTGTCTGTCTGTCCGTCTGTCTGTCCGTCTGTCTGTCTGTTTCTACGCGAACTTGTCCCTCAGTTTTGAAGCTATCGAGCTGAAATTTTGCACAGAGTCTTCTTTTTACTGCACGCAACTAATATGTCGGAACCGGCCGGAGCGGATGACTATATCATATAGCTGCCATAGGAACGATCGGTCTAAGAACTAGTTCTAGTTAGAAAAACTTTTTTATTTTCCATCGTAGCGTCACTAATCTTGGTATATGTAAGTTTTATATGCTTCCACATAATTCTGGAAAAATGTATCAAAATCGGATCACTATAGCATATAGCTGCCATAGGAACGATCGGTCGAAAAATAAGTCTTTGTAAGAAAAACTTTTTTTGACTTCCATCGTAGCGTCTCCAATCGGCTATATATATTTGAAAAAATGTATCAAAATCGGATGACTATAGCATATAGCTGCCATATAAACGGTCGGTCAAAGAACACTTCTAGTGAGAAAAACTTTTTTTTTTTTATCGTAGCGTCCCCAATCTTGGTATATATTAGTTTTATATGCTTTCACATTATTTTGAAAAAAATTATCAAAATCGGATGACTATAGCATATAGCTGCCATAGGACCGATCGGTCGGAAAATGTGTTTTACTAAGAAAAGATTTTTTTATGGTATTAAATTTTTATTATCAATGATTTCATAATTTTAAATATCTGATATCTATATCCTATATATTTTTACCGGTTAAATCAGTTGAAGTAAAGTTTTTCAAGTGTATTAAAACTTCGGCACAGTTGAAGTTAGCTTTGCCTTCTCGTTTTTATATGTGTGTGTGGCTGGAAAGAAAAAAAATCTAAATCGTGAGAGCAGAATACGCATGGCAATGGCTTAAACCCCCCGTTTCGCTCTCCTGGATATATTCGCTTTTCAAAAGAAATTTACTGATATTTGCTTTTCTAAGCACCAGCTGTGTAATGGAGCATTGGCATGATTGCCTCAGCAAATCTCCAATTTGTCCATTCTGAGCGAATATCAAAACTATCTATGACCTTCGATTGAGTCCCAAGTAAACAGGTGGTAAATTGTACTGACCTATAGCAAGGCATAGACAGGAAAGGTTTTCCGAGTCAGTATGGGCTTATGTTTCAACTGGAGGGAATGTCGGTCTAGGACACTTATAGCGGCTAGCAAAACAGTGGTTGGGGAGGTTCTTGACATTATCCAAATTCAACCCCCATAACTTATATAAGGGGGAAAAAGTTAACAAAATTAAAAAAATTTTTAAAAAAGGGGGGAGGAAGAGAATAGGGATAAAGCGATTTTTGAAAAAAAATACGATTTTTTATATAAAAATTTTCAGTAAGAATTATTAATTTTTATAAATAAAAATTATAAAAAAAAATAATTATTTTAAAAATGAAAAAAAAATAAAAAAAATTTAAACCAAAAGATAAAAGGTTTTTATATAAAAGAAAAGTTTAAGGGGAGTAGGTGCAAAAGAAGTGAAAAAAAGAAATTTTTTATGTTAACGATAATATAAAAAAATCGCCATAAGAAAGAATACGAGGTGGCGTGTTCAAAAAAATAAAAATTAGTAAAAATTTTCAAAAAGTTATTAGAAGATATGAAAGAGGTCTGCTTGAAATATAATAAAAGAGACTAGGGCAAAGAGAAATCTAAAAATAAAATCAGAAGAAAGAAGATTCACCATAAAGGTGTATATTGACAGTCAATAGAGTCGTTTTTTTTTTTTTTTAAGTTTTGGTATATAAAGAAAAAAAATAATAAAAATATATAAAAATTAAGGTTCAGTAGTAAACTGCTTGGGAGGTCTTCCAGTCGGTGTGGTGAGAGTGGGGAGGGTGGGGGGTTGGGTTAGTACGACAAGGGAGTGGACGTGTATACGTGAAGTACACGCCAGTGAGGATAAGACGTGTGTGTCTGGGATCATATTTTGAAAAAGATTGTAGACCCCTTTAGACATATCAATAAGATGATGAAGGAGTGCCTCGAATTGGAAAAATAAATGAATGAAGAGTAGGGTATATCGAGGAGGGGCGATAATATCGAGTGTATAGTCGTTTATAGACAGATTGAAGACACGCACTCGCCCACGCAATAGAAAAAGACAACGGATAGGATGTGCTACTAGAAAATATATATTTATTAATTTAAAATAAAGTATTTTAAGATGAGTTTGACCAAAAAAATGTTAAAAGATCGAGAAAATGCACTAAGCGAGCACAATTTAAGAGCAGGAAAACGACTCGATGACGAGACGGTATAGCGATTTTTAACTGGTACGAGGGGAACATATTTTTCAATAAAAAATTGGACCTTTATTAAGGGATTGTTTAACCGTTTATTTCTTAGTAGAGTGCAAATTTCGTTTCGTCAACTCCCTTTAGTTCAAGACGAGTGATGAACAAGTCAAACGAAAACGTACTGAGATGCGTTCCGGATTGACAGATATCTCCAAAGAAATTGGTTCGCCGAGGCTTGGTTAAAGGTAAATATTTGAACGTACGCACCCAAGAGTAGTTAAGTAGTAGTAGAACTTTATCTTAGGCAGATTGTTGTATAAAATCGATTAACACATGAAACAAAAAACAAAACAAAAAAATTCAATGTTGCAATTTCTACTATAGATACAGCTTGTGAACAAACATACATATGATCAAGATCATATATATATAAAAACATTTGGTAAGTCTTTGGGTTTAAAGTTATTTGCATTTAATTTTATTTTCAATTTTAAAAAAAAAAATTATAATTTATTTATAATTTTATTTATAAATAAAAAATTCTTATGAAAAATTTTTATATAAAAATGAAAAATATAAATTAAAAGAAATTTTTTCTTTTAGAGAAAAAAAAATTATTTGGTAAAAAAAGTAAAAGACGGACCCTGCCTTTATAATTGATAAAAAAATAAAGTTTTAGCATAAGTTCATAAGACCGTAAGAAGGAAAGAAAAGTTTGAGAAATCGAATAAAAAGAATTTAGGGAAATATTGAAAAGACAGCAGCATTGATTATAAAAGCTAACCAGGTGTAATGGCAGCAACGCTCTCTACCCTCCCTACCAATAGATTTTTCCATTGCGCGTATCTAAAGGAAAAATCCCAAAATGTGGTTTTTCTTCTTTAAACTACCCCATCACTTTAAAGAAAAAAATAAATGATTTAGTTAATCATTATAATATAATATTCAGTTTTTATTTAACAAAAAATCTTGATTTCCTTTTCATAATTTTTGGAATTTCCTTATATAAATCAATATTTCAAACTTTATAGGCAACCCTCGCAAAACTATACAACGGGTGTTTTTTCAAATATTCAACAAAAATCAATTTCATGTTTGCGGGGTTCATTTAACAATATAATAATATAATAATTTTAGAAATAGAAAATATTATAATTTTACTTATGTTTTAATAGCATGTTTAACTTCAGTTTAGCCAAAAAAAATAATTCCATTAAATTTCATCCTTTTTATCTTATAATCGTTTTAGCTCTTTTCATAAATAAAAAAAATTGGATATGTAAAAAAAATAAATAAGTAATAAGTGTATATATGCAACTTGATTAAGGTTTTTATTATCAAATTCTTTTTACTTTACTTGAATCATTTAGGCTTGTCATGATCAAAACAAAATATGCAAACAAATTATCAGCAGAAGCAACCAAGAATAAGAGCAAGAGAACTTACACAGAACACAAGAAGTGATCAAATGCAAAAAAAAATTTAACTGTTGTTTTTGTCACTGTACAAATTTATGATATGCACTAAAATCATTGCTTGCATTTTTGACACTTTTTTATGATTTGTTTGTTGTTTTATATTTACTTTATTTACATCATTTTTTGTTCTCTGTCTCTGTTGCTCTGGAAAAAATCACTGAAATAATTTAACAATTTGGTTTCACTCACCCTCTAGACTCCGATGAAGCGCTCCATAGGTTCCAGATGATTTTGCTAAATGTGTTGGGTTTTTGTTTTGTTTTTAAAATTTTTAGATTATTTCAATTTTTCGTTTTTGTGATTTTTGCATCATTTTATTTAAGCCAAGATTTGTTTGCATGCATTTTGTTTTACCCTCTGGCACTACAGTTTTGGAACCACTGTGCCCAAAGCTTTTTTTCGTTTTGCGTTTTTATGTACCGATGTAATGCGTGTACATCACTTTATGTTGCTTGAACTTGTATGTGTAATTATGATTTGTTTAATGAACCACTTTTTTGACCTTATTTCACTTTTGCATGTATATACTTTACTTTAGACAACATTTTTTTTATGTAATTTTTTTAGCTAAATTTTAGACGTAATTATTCTGCTAGTACATATGTACAATGCGATCAGCCAAACACTTTTACTTCGTTTTGTGATTAATTTTCTGATTTTCATTTCGCTTTTAGCTTATGATTTTAACCACTAATTTTAACTGATTTTAACAGTTGTTTTAACTGATTAATTTTATCTTATTTTGACGTCGATTTTTAACCAAATTTTTGACTTATTTTTATCAGATTTTAAGCTCTAATTTTTAAACGATTTTGAGCGTAGTTTCTTGGGAGTTTGCTCTGCTCTTCACTGCACTTTGTTTTTTGATGTTTCTGCTGTGTTGTTTGTCGACTGCGTGCGCTCTGGGTGAAGATTTTGCTTCCTCTCGATCCACCTCGAGGAGGTTTAAAGCGTGGTTTTGCCCAAAAGAAAAAGAATTCTGACTTGCACGAGGGTTGTCAGCAAAGTCTTCAAAAATGATGAGAATGGCACACAAAATTTATTTTAAATTTTGTTGCATGAGCTGTTGTGCATAGCACAAAAAAATTTAGTTAGATTGAATCTAGCCAAGTGAAAAATTAAATACTCACACAAGAAATATAACTTCTTCCAACTAGGAGAAAAGTTAAAAAGGCTTTTTGTCCCAAAGGCAAAATTTTATTGCCAATGATGGCTTCAAAAATTGAAGATTTTTATTTCAAGTTTCCAATTGCATCCAAATCATATATTCAATATATATAGATTTTTTTGTGAGCAGAGCTGAACTATACTCGCCGAGTGCAGAAAAGGAAAGAGATCGACTTGACAATTTGACGCTGGAGGAAGCTGAAATTTGCGGAAGCAGAGGAGCTTATCTCAGCTGTCAGATCAATGTCACATCTCACTATCTGTGCTGTAATGAGTTATCCGTTTTGGTTTGTGTCCCGACTAACAAAAAAAACGGTTCCATTTTAAAACATTTTTAACGTGGGTTTCTGAACAGTAACTGTCCATTACAAACCCTGGATAATTTGCCGGTCTTACTGAGCAGAAATTAGCCTGAATTAGAGATTCGGAATTACGGATATCTTTCGTGTGAAAAGTTCCTATAAAACGTCCCTGTAGGTCTTCCAATATGTAATAAGCATTGCCTAGTTTTTCTCGAACTCGTGATTTAAGCCAAGATGGACTCAGTTTGGGGTTTTCGTAGTTTTACACACTTCGCATCCTCGAATATAATTTCGCACTTGCGTGACTAAACCATGCCAATAGAAGTGTCCACGTATCAAATCTAAAAAGTTTGCAACCCCACCATGTGCAGAATTTACAGCGTTAAGAGCTTGCTTTATGACGTCGGCAGTCATGCTTTGGGTATCCATAATTTCCACATCGTTTCAGGCACAGCTGTTGTACCAGCATCATGCTGCGTGCGCATAGAACGAAATTATCAATAACACGAATATCAGGTTAACTTGACGTTTGCCAAGATTTTCCCTTTGAGTTGACTATACTCTTCTTCCTCAAAGCCTTTCGAATTCAAATCGACAATTGGGGCTAAAATCTTCGAAGGAAAAAACTTCATCGTAGACATGCGTGAGAGAGCATCCGGGACAACGTTGTCTCGTCCTTTGCGGTGACTCACACCTAAATTTGACCCTGTAGTCTCATCGCCCACCTGGCTAAAAACGGCCTTTTAAGATTTGATTGTTTCATTAACCATACTAAGCTTGCATGATCGGTTAGTTCAAAATCTCGCAGCCCTAAGTAAAAACGAAAGTTCTATGGCTTGAGACTGCCAAGCACTCTCTCTCAGTCACACTAAGTTTCTCTGAGTAGAATTAGTTTCTTAGACATAAATGCCACGGGCTTTTACTTCACGTGTTGACATTTGAACAAGAACTGCACCCTATTCCAAATCACTCGCATCACAATGAACGTAAAATTTCTTTGCAAAATCTGCATTCTGAAGCACTGAGCTGTTGTAAGACTATGCTTAAGCTTTTCCAAAGCATTCTGTAGATTCAGTCCAAACAAATTTCTTTTTGTGGACAGAAGTTCTGTAATTGGACTAGCAATCTCTGAGAAATTCTCAATAAAACGCCTATACCAGCCAGCGAGTCGGGTTTGCTTCAGTGTTTTTGGCGATGGCCATTTATAATTGACTCGATTTTACGAGGGATCAGTTGCAATTCCACCCTTTCTATTACGTAGCCTAAATATCTAACTTTGTGACACAAAACTTACTCTTGCCACATTCAAAGTTAAGTTCGCTCGACGAAACTGTTCAGTGAGCCTTAGCAAAACGGAAATATGTTGACCCAAAAACTTCTGACACTACACATAAATCGTCCAAGACCCAAAAACACAGTTCTTGAGATCTGAGGTATGAGATCGTCCATGAGCCGACACATAGTTTGCGCAGCATTGCACAATCCGAATGGCATTGTTACAACTGATAAAGGGGTCGCCCAGGAATTGTGAATGCTGTGATAGCTTTCGATTCTTCCGTTAGGGCTATTTTGCGAAAAGGCATCCTTAAGGTCAATTTTGGAAATTATATGTGCTTTAGGTAACCTTGCAAGATTCCTTCTATACTGGGTAACGGGTAAGCATCCTTTTTTGTGAATTCATTGATTTTTCTCGCATCAAGGCAGAGTCTTACCTTATCAGGTTTATTAACCATACGCATTGGTGAACTCCATGGACTTGAAGAACGTTCAATGACACCTAGTGATAGCATTCTATCAATTTCTTCAAACAATAGCTTTTCAACGGCTGGTGACACCGGATAAAAGCGTTGCCTCACAGGTTTAGCATTTCCCACATCAATCGCATGAGTAATTAATGGTGTCCTGCCAAGACCCTGTCTATCAAAAATTTGGAAAAAAGGTCGATGACTGTATTTAGTCGATTTCGCTGTTCAGTCGTTAAAGGATAAGACTGATCACTCTCTAATTTATCTCCTACGCACTCTGGCTGGTGATCAATAGAGGAAATAATGCTTGGAGCTAACTGAAATGCTTTCCAAAAGTCAATCCCTAAGATAACTTTCTTATGCAATGAGGGTACTATAAAAAAAATTTAATCGGTTTTGTGACATTATTGTATGTTACATCAGTAACTATAAATCGAGAACAGTATGTTTTTTCGCATCAGCTGTTTTACTGATGACAAAATTTTTTAAAGTCTTTGTAATTTTCCCATTGACATTGAGATTAATTCTACCTAAACAGCTGATGTTGGCTCCAGTGTCAAGGAGACCATATTCTACCAAGTCTAGAAACGAAACTTGAGTTGCAATAACGACCATCGTTAGAATTGTTTATAACGCTGAAACTAAAAGATTATTTGTTTGTCGTATCCAAAAGTTACGTATACGAATAAGTAGATCGCTTAGGTACACGCTTAACAGCAGAAATATCAAAAATCTTCTCGCGCCTTTAGATAATTAGAATAACGAGTATGGTATGGAATAATTGGGTATAATTTTGGAAAATTCTTGTCTTTGATTTGTACTTCTGGGGAGTTGTTAATGACAGATGTTTTATGTGACGACACCATATCTCCTAGTGTTGGTGCGTCATTTTTATCGTATACAGCATTTAGTGAGGAGCCCTCCGACTGCTGTCGTGGGAAGGACCCTTTTTCAAGTTTTCCGACTTTTTTGCTAGACAAGTCGTGCACTGCGGCTTATATATCTTTTTCGCACCACAGCCATAGCAAAAAATCTTTCTTTCACTTATACACATGTCCCAGGTGTGGCCTTCGACATCACAGTTCCAACACCTGAAGGTTTTACCTGCCAATTTAACTGCATCGATGCTCACATTATCATCGTCGGTATCTGAAATCTCACTGCTTTCGCAGATTTCAGCTACAGCACGTTTTGTGAATTTAGTATGCATTAGTGGCTTATAACTTTTGAAGTGCTCTTCTTCTAGCATATTCTCTCTCTTCTGAACAAGTTGTCTCAAATCAGACACTGACTCAACTCTGACATAGAGAAGTTCATGTCTTATTTCGGGCTTTAGATTTTGTCTTAGCCGATTAAGCAATTGCTGCTCATTTAACGGTGTTGACAAACGAGAAGCTAAGTCAACAATATCGCAATAAAAGGAGTCAAATGGTTCTCGATCCTTTTGCTTGCGAGCTCTGATTTCTTCAAGCAAAATCTCTTCATCATTACTATCTCGAAACTGTTTCTTAAGCGCATCCCCAAAACATTGCCAATTTATTATCTCTACCGTTTTCCTATAACGCCAGTACCAGTCGCGGGCTTTTCCTATCAACAATATATGCAAGTTTTTACATAGCAGTGGAAAATCACTGTTCAAACTGTCTCCTGTTAGTACGTTAATTCTATAGAGAAACTCTTCGACAGTTGGGCCTTTCGTGGAACCATCATATTTTATGCTCCAGCTTTGCACAATTTGGGTTGCTTTTTCGGCACTGAATGAATGCGAAGTCCATGCTGCTGCTCTAGGCTGTCTTTCTGACACAGCTGGTGACGGTTCAAACGATCTTTGAGCGCTAGATTGCTGGGATTCTACTGATTGAGCACTAAGGTTCATTCTCGATAACCGCCTATCTATAATCTCTTCTAATCTACCAAAAATTCTTTCATAGTCCACAGGTGTGTGAGGCGTGTCTGGCATAGTAGAGGATCTTGGAGCATTAACACGTTGCTGTGGCGGGCGTCCTTTACGTCCTGGCTTTCTTCCTTTCTTAGCTGTGTTCAAAGTTGCTCATCTTGCTGTATTACCCCGGAGGCTATTTGTTCATGTACTTGTGCAACAGTCTGATGTTGTCGCCTTTTGGTACTTCTAGTGTTATGTATCTTTGGCACAGCATCTTGTTTGCGCCTTGCTGAACTACAGTTGAATTCATTTGAAAATCGGAAAGATCTTCCGAGTAGCACTGGGATTGACACACTTGACATTGATTGTTAGTTGCAATAAAATCATTAATGCAGTTTCTATGAAAAGAGTTTCCACATTTTGTGACTGCATTTTGTTGATCATTTAACATAGGATTTCTGCATATGGAACATGCAGCACCAATGTCTAAATCAATATGCGCAGTACCTGTCAAATCTTCAATACTATGAGACACAGGCATTTTAAAAAATATTGTTTTTTAATTTCTTCAGCAAAAGGATGGTTTAGCTAAAAATGTAATTTCCTTTGAAATTAGTGACGTAATTTTTATTTTATTTTCTTTTATTATAATTTATCATAATTTGTTTTTTTCTTATCCGTGAATGGGAAATTTTTAAAGAAGAAAATATTAATGCTGCTTTGGGCTATTGTTCAACAAAACTGACAACAAACACTCAAACACCATTCCTTGTTTGTTATACAGTTTCTGATAGAGCACATTTGGTATTGCCACTCAAAAAAAATATAAATGAAAAGCTAAGCGCTATATGGGTGGTATGGATTTGGTCTGAAGCCAAAATGTACATAATTCCGACACCATTAGACACATAGAAGATCCACTATATTTGAGAGTTGATAATACTCAATCTATGCTTAAGGATAGCAATATCTAAATAGAACAAAAAGGTGTAGTGATTCCAAAGAGGTCGATCGATAGCACTTCATGCAGTCGGTCAAGTATCCATCATTGGTCTACTAATTTTATTTTTACTTTAATTGACTCTTTTAGCAACAAAACAGATTAAAAGTTAATAAATACCAAATCTTCAGTCGATATTCTAGCAGTCTGCCAAAATTCGAAATTCCGTAAATTTAATATTTATTCACCAACTGCCAGTTAAGAACAATTTAATTTTTGAAAAATGAAAAGAAAAAGGAAAATAGAGAAGAGGGATTTCTTAAAGATTTAAAACAAACTAATTTAAAAAAATTTAAATCAATCTGTCCCAATGTTGGGCGCAATATATGTAATGGACGCATTCATGATTGCCCCAGCAAATCTCCAATTTGTCCATTCTGAGCGAATATCAAAACTATCTAAGACCTTCGATTGAGTCCCAAGTAAACAGGTGGTAAATTGTACTTGACCTATAGCAAGGCATAGACAAGAAAGGTTTTCCGCGTCAGTATGGGCTTAGGTTTGCAACTGGAGGGAATGTCGGTTTGGGACACTTATAGCGGTAGAAACAGTGGTTGGGGAGGTTCTTGAGATTATCCAAATTCAACACCCATAACTTATATAAATTATAGAATCCGATAGCTTTATAATTGCATAAAAAAAAAAAGTTTTGCATAAGTTCATAAGACGTAAGAAGGAAAGAAAAGTTTGAGAAATCGAATAAAAAGAATTTAGGGAAATATTGAAAAGACAGCAGCATTGATTATAAAGCTAACCAGGTGTAATGGCAGCAACGCTCTCTCCCCCTCTACCTACCCTCTACCAATGATTTTTCCATTGCCGCGTATCTAAAGGAAAAATCCAAAAATGTGGTTTTTCTTCTTTAAACTACCCCATCACTAAAAGAAAAAAATAAATGATTTAGTTAATCATTATAATATAATATTCAGTTTTTATTTAACAAAAAATCTTGATTTCCTTTCATAATTTTTGAATTTCTTTATATAAATCAATATTTCAAACCTTTATGGGCAACCCTCGCAAAACTATACAACGGGTGTTTTTTCAAATATTCAACAAAAATCAATTTCATGTTTGCGGGTTCATTTAACAATATAATAATATAATAATTTTAGAAATAGAAAATATTATAATTTTACTTTATGTTTTAATAGCATGTTTAACTTCAGTTTAGCCAAAAAAAAATAATTCCATTAAATTTCATCCTTTTTATCTTATAATCGTTTTAGCTCTTTCGCAAATAAAAAATTGGATATGTAAAAAAAATAAATAAGTAATAAGTGTATATATGCAACTTGATAAAGGTTTTTTATTATCAAATTCTTTTTACTTTACTTGAATCATTTAGGCTTGTCATGATCAAAACAAAATATGCAAACAAATTATCATCGAAGCAACCAAGAATAATAGCAAGAGAACTTAAACAGAACACAAGAAGTGATCAAAAAATTAACTAATTAAAAAATTTAACTGTTGTTTTTGTCACTGTACAAATTTATGCGATATGCACTAAAATCATTGCTTGCATTTTGACACTTTTTATGATTTGTTTGTTGTTTTATATTTACTTTATATACATAATTTTTGTTCTCTGTCTCCGTTGCTCTGGAAAAAAATCACTGAAATAATTTAACAATTTGGTTTCACTCACCCTCTAGACTCCGATGAAGCGCTCCATAGGTTCCAGATGATTTTGCTAAATGTGTTGGGTTTTTGTTTTGTTTTTAAAATTTTTAGATTATTTCAATTTTTTGTTTTTTGTGATTTTTGCATCATTTTATTTAAGCCAAGATTTGTTTGCATGCATTTTGATTTACCCTCTGGCACTACAGTTTTGGAACCACTGTGCCCAAAGCTTTTTTTTCGTTTTGCGTTTTTATGTACCGATGTAATGAGTGTACATCACTTTATGTTGCTTGAACTTGTATGTGTAATTATGATTTGTTTAATGAATCACTTTTTTTGACCTTATTTCTCTTTGCATGTATATACTTTACTTCAGACAACATTTTTTATGTAATTTTTTTAGCTAAATTTTTGGATGAAATTATTCTGCTAGTACATATGTACAATGCGATCAGCCAAACACTTTTACTTCGTTTTGTGACTTTGCCTTTGATTAATTTTCTGATTTTCTTTTCGCTTTTAGCTTATGATTTTAACCACTAATTTTAACTGATTTTAACAGTTGTTTTAACTGATTAATTTTAACTTATTTTGACGTCGATTTTTAACCAAATTTTTGGCTTATTTTGATCGGATTTAAGCTCTAATTTTTAAACGATTTTGAGCGTAGTTTCTTGGGAGTTTGCTCTGCTTTCACTGCACTTTGTTTTTTGATGTTTCTGCTGCTACGATGATTTGGTCGACTGCGTGCGCTCTGGGTGAAGATTTTGCTTCCTCCCGTCCACGTCGAGGAGGTTTAAAGCGTGGTTTTGCCCAAAAGACAAAAGAATTCTGCACTTGCACGAGGATTGTCAGCAAAGTCTTCAAAAATGATGAAAATGGCACACAAAATTTATTTTAAATTTTGTTGCATGAGCTGTTGTGCATAGCACAAAAAATTAAATTAGATTGAATCTAGCCAAGTGAAAAATTAAATACTCACACAAGAAATATAACTTCTTCCAACTAGGAGAAAAGTTAAAAAGGCTTTTTTGTCCCAAAAGGCAAAATTTTATTGCCAATGATGGCTTCAAAAAATTGAAGATTTTTATTTCAAGTTTCCAATTGCATCCAAATCATATATTCAATATATATAGATTTTTTTTTTTTGTGAGCAGAACTGAACTATACTCGCCGAGTGCAGAAAAGGAAAGAGATCGACTTGACAATTTTACGCTGGAGGAAGCTGAAATTTGCGGAAGCAGAGGAGCTTATATCAGCTGTCAGATCAATGTCACATCTCACTATCTGTGCTGTAATGAGTTATCCGTTTTGGTTTGTGTCTCGACTAACAAAAAAACGGTTTCATTTTAAAACATTTTTAACGTAGGTTTCTGAACAGTAACTGTCCATTACAGCTGTTTGGCTGTCTTACATTTTGCATTGTGCGAGATACCCTTTCGTCCAAATGAATTCACACATATTTTAATCTTCCATTAATATTTATGTCTATTTGTAATTAAAAAACGAGAAGGCAAAGCTAACTTCGTCTGTGCCGAAGTTTTAATACACTTGAAAAACTTTACTCCAACTGATTTAACCAGTAAAATATATATAGGATATAGATATCAGATATTAAAAAATTTTAAATCGTTGATAATAAAAATAGGATACCATAAAAAAACTTTTCTTAGTAAAACACATTTTCCGACCGATCGGTCCTATGGCAGCTATTTATAGTCATCCGATTTTTATAAAATTTTTTAAAAAATTTGTAAAGGATATAAAACTAATATCTACCAAGATTGGTGACGATACGATGGAAAACAAAAAAGTTTTTCTCACTAGAACTTGTTTTGACCGACCGTTTCTATGGCAGCTACACTACATTTTTCCAGAATTATGGAAATCATATAAAACTATCATATACCAAGATTAGTGACGCTACGATGAAAAACAAAAAGTTTTTCTCAATAAAACTTATTTTCCGACCGATCGTTCATGGCAGCGCCATAAGATATAGTCATCCGATTTTGATACATTTTTCACAATTATGTGGAAGCATAAAACTAACATACACCAAGATTTGTGCCGCTACAATGGAAAACAACAAAGTTTTTCTAACTAGAACTAGTTCTTAGCCCGATCGTTCCTGGCAGCTATATGATATAGTCATCCGATCCGGCCGGTTCCGACATATTAGTTGCGCGCAGTAAAAAGAAGACTGTGCAAAATTTCAGCTCGATAGCTTTAAAACTGAGAGACTAGTTCGCGTAGAAACAGACAGACGGACAGACGGACGGACGGACAGACGGAATTGAAATCAGCTCGTCGTCCTGATCAAGAATATATATAGTTTATGTGGTCGGAAATGAATATTTCTATGCGTTACAAACTTCTGGGCTAAATTAATATACACTTTTCAAGTGTATAAAAAGAGTGAAAAACAAAGGACCGAGGTGGCTTCCTTGAGGTACACCGGAAGTTACGTAGACAGGTTTTGAAATATTAGATCTGAGCAGAACTTTTGAGTTCTATCTTTTAAATATGAAGAGATCCAAAAAAAGAAAAGGGGAGGGAAATCCAATACGATCAAGCTTAAGGAGGAGGAGATCATGGTTCACGGAGTCAAAAGCCTTACAGAAGTCAGTGTAGATGACATCAGTTTGGCATTTCATAAGGAATCCATCGTTAACTAATGATGTGAATTCAAGCAAATTGGTCGTAGTAGGTCTTTACAAATCCATGCTGAAAAGGTGACAAAACCGATTTGCAGTAATGCTGCAATGTAATTTCTTCAAACAACTTAAGAATAGCAGATAATTTGGCGATACCTCCATAATTGAGATATCTGATTTTCCACCCTTTTTTGTGAAGAGGAATAATGAAGGATTCTTTCCAAAGATTTGTAAAAATAGTAGAGTCAAGCGATAGATTAAAAAGCTTTAGTAAAGGTTTGCATATGGAATTACAACACTCTCTGAGGACACAACTAGGGATGTTGTCAGGTCCAGGAGAGTATGAAGACTTTAGAGATTTCAAATATGAAAGTAGAGAAGATTCAGTAATTATGGGAGCATTAAAAGAGTTTGAAGAAGAAATGTCATAAGGATAGGATTTGTTATTAAAAAGGGACAGAGGAGTAAGTTGGATTGAAAAAAAGTCAAGGAACAAGTCCACGGCAGCGGAATCGTTGCTAGCCTTTTGGTTATGTAAAAAGAATGAAGAAGGTAAAGTCGAAGTTTTACGCTTAGAGTTAACACATTTTTAAAATTGTTTAGGGTCTTGTAGCAATTGAATTTTACAGCGAGCAAGATAATTATTATAGCATTGAGAATTAAAAAAGATTAAAGTTTGACTTGGCTATCGAGTATTTAGAAAAGTCAAGATTAGAACCAGTTTTTTTATACTTTTTAAAACATCTAGACTTAATATTTTTTAAATTAGAAAGCTTAGGACAGCACCAAGGGGGGGTTGAAGAGACTCAAGAAGAAGCAACACTATTTGGAACAGAAATATCAAAGAGAGAGTTAATAGAGTCATAAAAAAGGTAACAGCGTCTTCAATGTTAACTGCATTGTATAAAGGAGACCAATCTTTTGAACAAATAAGTTGATTAAGCAGGGTAAAATTAGCTTTACGGAAGCAACGACGAGGTTTTACTAAAGTCATTGAAGATGAAGGGGTAAATCCAGGATTTGTTAGAGATATTTCTAATGTAGGATAGTAAGAATTGTAATAAGCTTGGTTCTTGCTACCAGCCTAGAAGTAGGCACTTTTTCAAAGTATTTTAAGCTCCCTCTAGGCCTCGAATGTGGGCAAGAAATTCGATAGATAAGTGAGATGATGAATTGCGAAAGATGGATACTTTCTATCATATGCCGTTAATAGCTTTCTTTTGGCCGCAGGCGCTGAGCAGTCGATCTTTCAAAATCAAGTGCTCGCCAAAGACAGACGTTTCCTTCCCCAGTGAAACGATTTAACCTAACCCCAGTCTATTTTTATGTGCTTTGAATAATCAATAAAAAGTTGTGCAAATTATTATCAATCGCCGACGCAGCAGCCGTAGCAGAATTTGAAAGGAAAAATTGTTTTCTAAAGTGCCACCCATTTAGTGGAAAGTTAGCTTTGCTTAGCTTTTTTATATATATTTTTTTTGTTGGTCCGAGATCGGAGTTAAAAAAAGTAAAAAAAAAAATCTAAAACCAAAAAAATTGCCTTCTCGCCTGTTTTGCAGGTGGCGCTTAGTGCTGAAATTTAATAAAGCAATTTTATTGCTTTTAATTGGCCAGCAAGTCCAAGGTCCAACTTTGACTCTATGCACTTATGCTGCAAGAGAACCGATCCGAGTTGCTCTTCATTACCCCTCTGTCCACAAGCAACGCAAGAAGATCAAAAATCTCCAAAGAGCAGTTAAATTGGCCACCAGCGCTCAAAGCTCATCTACCTGCGTTAGTGAGAAAATCGCGCTAGAGCAGTAAGCATCGGCCGTCCAGCAGCATATTTCAACCGGGTCGAAATTCGCTAAGTAAAGTGAATCGAGGTGTATAAGATGGTCATTTAAGCCACAAATCCAAATTCCGGATCGGCGTCCAAAAATTGCACCTAGTGGTAAATTTTTTTCTTGTGGCGCCAAATCAAAAGAGAACGCTATACGCCCACTTGCCCACCCCCTTTGGATATGAAACCATAAACCGGAAATGAAGGCGTAATTTAAGATTATTTTAGTGTGAGACCTTTTTTAACTCTTTGTGAAGAAAGCGGAGGACTAGTTTTTTGGAGCACTATTAGAGGCAACTTGTGCCCCAAAACTGTTAGAGGAGCAAGCTGACAGGCATTATCCTGCGATTTCTTTGCCTGTACTCGTTAACAATAAGTTAGTGGCGGCCAAAATTTTGCGTCACATTTAATAGGAAATTCTTCGGAAGAGACACTAATTTTAAACGAAGCTATATCCCGAGGCTCAGCAAAACTGAACTTCGAAATATAAACTCTTGCTGAGAATTTGTGAGCAATGTATGCTGCAATTGACTCGCAAGTAGTTTCGGGAGACAACCTAGACACAAAAACTTGTTTACGAGGAGCTACAACTGTAAGAATGGGAGGCTGAGGAGAAATAGGAGCAGAAACCAAAACATTGTCTTGAGGTTCGGAAGGCACTATTAGCGAATTAACAGACCTATCTAATGGTGCATTGGACAAGTCGTTAGTAGGTTGAATCAGGGAGGGTAATGGTGAAACATCCAGCAAGTTTCCTGGAGAGGCAGACAAGAGAAATTGTTGGCGACAAGTCAAAATTCAAGGGAGTGCTTGGCAATGATGGAGGAGGTTGGGGCGATTCACCGGAATCAGGCGGTGGCACAACAAAAATTGCAGCTCCAACCGACGCATCGATGCCGACTCGAATTTGAATTGACTAAGCAACTCAGAACTGGAGCTAAACTCGCTTGAAAGTTTTTTGTTTATTTGTTGAAAAAAAGTCGACAAATGGTGGCTGTCAACCAAAAAAAGAAAAACTGAATACGTTTTAAAAAGGCTTAATGAACTAAGAAAGCCTAACAAGGAAAATCTAACAAAAATTACAAATCGACTAGTAACGACTCCGACACGGTGGGGGAATTTTTATTTGCCCATCCGGCCAGCTATGCCCCAGTTCACAGCCAATTGGAAGCCAGAGACGTTACTAGACCTAACACAAATTTAAATAGTATAGAAGTCGAAAAAAGAGAATAGTGAGGAAAAAGAAAAAAGAGGAGGCTTAAAAAATATGTTTACAAAATCATAAACACAAACAATAAATAAACAATATTATAGAATGAATAAAAATAATATAAAATAAACAATAATGTGAAAATAAAATTTAAAATTAAAAAAATTAAAAAAAAAAAAAATTAAATTAAATTAAATATAATAAAAATAAAATAAATATAACCTAAAATAAAGATGAATTAAATCATCCGGAAATCTCTGACCCGGTGGGGGGAATATTTATTAGCCGGTCCGCTAGGCCCCTGGTCCTGCTGGATGTGGTCAGAGACTTTGCCGGAGATGTGCAAAAAGAGATAACTTTATGGAAAAGAGAGGAGAGTTCTGTTGAGAGCAGGTGATAAACATCATTATAATTTTGACATAAAACCCAAAACGGTTGTGCTGTGCGTAGTCGGTTGTGCATCTAGGCAAGATTAAAGGCAAATAATTTCTAGTTGGTCTAGAGGAACTAGGTTTCAGAAGAGTCTACATCGATAATTAACTTATGAAGAAAGAAACGCCTGGACAGTTCTACGGTTAGCCAACGATGGAAGGTCAATAAGCAAAAGCCTACTAGAAATGATGGCAACCGAAGGTTGGGATCCCAATTGGCGAGGGCAAAAAGCAAGAATTGCTTTTGGACAGACTCAATACGATCCATATGCTTTTATACTGCGGACACCAGACGGATGAGCAGTATTCAAGCATCGGAGCGAACTAAAGATGTGAAAGAACTTTTGTTGTATAGGGATCATTAAATTCCTTCGACCAACGCTTAATGAATCCAAGTACACCATTCGCCTTATTAACTATACAGGATATATGATCATTAAAGCTTAATTTGCAATCAAAAATAACTCCAAGATCAACGACAGTTGATATTCGTTGCAAGGGTTCATTGCCAATCGAATAGGAAACTAGCGAAGGTTTGCAACGATGAAAAGACATAAGCATACATTTTGCGCAATTAAGAAATAAATGATTAACCAAGCACCAAAAATGAAGCGAGTTTAAATCATCTTGCAACCTAATAGAATGCATCGGGTCGTTGTAAGATAAAATGAGTTTAACATCATCGGGGAGGAGATCATTAATAAAAGAGTGAAAAACAAAGGGCCGAGGTGGCTTCCTTGAGGTACACCGGATGTTACGTAGACAGGTTTTGAAATATTAGATCTGAGCAGAACTTTTGAGTTCTATCTTTTAAATATGAAGAGATCCAAAAGAAAAGGGGAGGAAATCCAATACGATCAAGCTTAAGGAGGAGTGGGAGATCATGGTTCACGGATTCAAAAGCCTTAGTGAAGTCAGTGTGGATGCATCAGTTTGTCATTTCATAAGGAATCCATCGTTAACTAATGATGTGAATTCAAGCAAATTGGTCGTAGTTGACAGACTCTTTACAAATCCATGCTGGAAAGGTGACAAAACCGATTTGCAGTAATGCTGCAATGTAGAGGTTATAATTTCTTCAAACAGCTTAGGAATAGCAGATAATTTGGCGATACCTCTATAATTGGAGATATCTGATTTTCCACCCTTTTTGTGAAGAGGAATAATGAAGGATTCTTTCCAAAGATTTGGAAAAATAGTAGAGTCAAGCGATAGATTAAAAAGCTTTAGTAAAGGTTTGCATATGGAATTACAACACTCTCTGAGGACACAACTAGGGATGTTGTCGGTCCAGGAGAGTATGAAGACTTTAGAGATTTCAAATATGAAAGTAGAGAAGATTCAGTAATTATGGGAGCATTAAAAAGAGTTTGAAGAAGAAATGTCATAAGGATAAGATTTGTTATTAAAAGGGACAGAGGAGTAAGTTGATTGAAAAAAGTCAGCGAATAAGTCCACGGCAGCGGAATCGTTGCTAGCCTTTTGGTTATGTAAAAGAATGAAGAAGGTAAAGTCAAGTTTGCCGCTTAGAGTTAACACATTTTTAAAATTGTTTAGGGTCTTGTGCGAATTGAATTTTACAGCGAGCAAGATAATTATTATAGCATTGAGAATTAAAAAGATTCTAAAGTTTGACTTGGCTATCGAGTATTTAGAAAAGTCAAGATTAGAACCAGTTTTTTATGCTTTTTAAAACATCTAGACTTAATATTTTTTAAATTAGAAAGCTTAGGACAGCACCAAGGGGGTTGAAGAGACTCAGAAGAAACAACACTATTTGGAACAGAAATATCAAAGAGTTAATAGAGTCATAAAAAAAGTAACAGCGGCTTCAATGTCAACTGCATTGTATAAAGGAGACCAATCTTTTGAACCGGTAAGTTGATTAACAGGGTAAAATTAGCTTTACGGGAAGCAACGACGAGGTTTTACTAAAGTCATTGAAGATGAAGGGGGTAAATTCAGGGTTTGTTAGATATTTCTAATGTAGGATGGTAAGAATCCTCGGGTAGTGTTAGGGGGGAAGACCTAGAGACAACAGCATTAGAACTGTCAGTGACAAAAACAAGATCTAACAATTTGTTTGATTTGGAACTGAATTTATTTGAAACAAAGACAAATCAAGCAAACAATCTAAAAAATCATGCTGTGCAGATGGTACAAGATAAGTTGACCCATTAAGATTTGACCATGCGATGTTCGGCAAGTTAAAATCACCAACAACAACCATATAATCAATGTCTCGTAATTGAGTAAAAACATATTTTATGCAGTTTATATGGTGCATATATACTTGAATATCGGAAGAAGGTGGGATATAAGAACAAGAAATGAATACAGAAAAGGAATTAAAAGTTACCTTAACGGCAATAAATTCAACATCATCAGGCACAATTACAGATATGCATTCCGACCGAAGGTTAGATTTTACTGCTATCATAACACCTCCACCTCGGCGAGCCTGTCGATCACGACGGTAAACAATATAATCATTTGACAATATTTCACAATCAGAAACGGAGGGATTTAACCAGGTCTCTGAAAATGAAATAATGTCAAAATCAAATGATGCGCTATTCAAAAATAAAGAGGTAAGTATGGACAAAAGACCCCTAACATTTTGATAGACGATACTAAGAACGGAGGACTGGACTAGTTTTTTGGAGCACTATTAGGGGCAACTTGTGCCCAAAATTGTTAGAGGGCAAGCTGACAGGCATTATCCTGCGATTTCTTTGCCTGTACTCGTTAACAATAAGTAGTGGCGGCCAAAATTTGGGTCACATATAATTGGGAATTCTTCGGAAGAGACACTAATTTTAAACGAAGCTATATCCCGAGGCTCAGCAAAACTAAACTTCGAAATATAAACTCTTGCTGAGGATTTGTGAGCAATGTATGCTGCAATTGACTCGCAAGTAGTTTCAGGAGACAACCCAGATACAAAAACTTGTCTACGAGGAGCTACAACATTAAGAATGGGAGGCTGAGGAAATAGAAGCGGAACCTATAACATTGTCTTGAGGTTCGGAAGGCACTATTAGCGAATTAACAGACCTATCTAATGGTGCATTGGACAAGTCGTTAGTAGGTTGAATCAGGGAGGGTAAGGCTGAAACATCCAGCAAGTTTCCTGGAGAAGCAGACAAAGAAATTGTTGGCGACAAGTCAAAATTCAAGGAGTGCTTGGCAACGATGGAGGAGGTTGGGGCGATTCACCAGAATCAGGCGGTGGCACAACTAAAAATTGCGGCTCCAACCGACGCATCGATGCCGACTCGAATTTGAATTGACTAAGCAACTCAGAACTGGAGCTAAACTCGCTTGAAAGTTGCTTGGACACTTTGTGCAGTTTATCAAAACTATTTTTCACGCTGTTATACATACGCGAAAAATTGAATTGAATGTCAGTGCATGTAGGGCAAGACCATTTCAAGGCACCACAGCCCTTTTTAGGGGAATAAACCTTGTCAAGGTCACGTCCACTTAATCCTGCACATTTAATATGCATAGAGTGATCGCACAACCAACAGGTTACAAACCGAAATTGCTCCGAATCACTTGCATCTTTATTTGTGCAGGACTTTTTGCAGCACGCCATAATGCACAAAATTACCACAGGGACACTTTGTGCAATTTATCAAAACTATTTTTCACGCTGTTATACATACGCGAAAAATTGAATTGAATGTCAGTGCATGCCGGGCAAGACCATTTCAAGGCACCAAAACCCTTTTTAGGGGAATAAACCTTGTCAAGGTCACGTCCACTTAATCCTGCACATTTAATATGCATAGAGTGATCGCACAACCAACAGGTTACAAACCGAAATTGCTCCGAATCACTTGCATCTTTATTTGTGCAGGACTTTTTGCAGCACGGTCTAAAATCGAAAGAGAAATAAAAAAAACTACCGCCAAAAACAGATAAGCAAAACAATTACACAAACAAATATACACAAAGCTGACGCCGCGATTATTTAATTTGTGAAATTGATTGTTTATAAGCACACAACCGAAGCGCGAAGCACAACACGGTAAAGGGGTGAATTATCGAAATGATTTAAATAAAACTTTGCAACAAAATAGGCAAGTTAAACGACACAAAATAATTTTTAATTGCGGAGCACAAATAACACACGTCAATCACTTACAAGACTCTCTCTCTTAAAAAAAAAAGCGTTCATAATTTGGGGGCCATGCGAAAAACGAAGAAGGAGGAGATGAGATAAAGGGGGAGTTTTCTCTCCTTTAGGGATCACTGGAATATATATAACCAATGGAAAACCGTGATCAGGTAGGGTGTGCAAATTGTGGTCACACCGTCATCAGTGCCACATATGTTGAGTCTCCGTGCAATATTTGTGTATAGGAAGAATGTGACCTATGCTTTCTACTATCAAGTCTTTCTTTCTCCTTGTGTACCTTATCTCTGTCTGATCTGCATATCTCGTCTTTCTTTTTGCACGTGATTAAATATGGAATTATATTATCCGAGTTAGAGCATTGTCCCGTCCGAACTCTTTCGAACCTCCCCATAACTTGCCGACGAGACGGAAGCCGGATCAAGCGCATGCGCGGATGAGGTCAAATCCACCAACTGCTCAGCCCTTAGAGTTGTTCTAGAGGCTACTCAAAAATAACTTTCGTATGTTCGTGATACGCTACAATAGTCCGCGTCGAAAGTTGTGAAAAATGATTGCACGAAAATTTTCACCAGTTAATTCCATTTTTCTGCCGAGGTAAGTTTTTGATTAATCGTTAATCGATATCAAACGTGGTCACACATGAAAGAGTTGTATGGAGCTTTTATCTATAGATGTCCAAACTTTTTTTGGGAAAGGCCAATTGGTCCTAAAATGGCTAGAAGTGACCTAGGCCGGAAACTTAAATAGCAACCCACGTATACTTAAAAAGTACATCAATTCAGAGAATAAAAAATACAACATTAATTTATTTTTATTTACCTTAAACGCTTGTATGTATGTATGATTTATATGTGAAACATAAGATGTGTCTTATTTATTTCCAATCTATAATTTTTCAAATCTTTCAAAATTAATTTTAGTTTGTCAATATTTGATTTTGATAAGAATATTTTTAATAAGAAGTAAATTAATATTATAAAACATTTTTTTTTCCTTGCAAAAAGAGTTTTTCTTAAAAGTTACAACAAAGAGAGATATGATATATATTGTTTTTGAGAATATAATTTTAAGTTTAAGGTATTTCAAACTTCATTTTTGTAGCTTCTTGAAAAAAATATTTTCAATCATGGTTTTAGATAATATTTTTTCTCATTGTTCAAATTAAAGGCTAGTATCCACCACTGTGGAAAATTCCTGTCAGGAATTTGCTATTTATTAAAAGTGTGTGGAACTCAACTAAAACAGTGTGACCAGAAACGGTAAAAAAGACCAAGAAAGGTAAAAAAGGCCTAAACGGTGCAAGGTCACACTCATTAATCTGTTGTGTTTTGTTAGGCGCTTTAATTTAAATAAATTAAATTTATGAACGAAATGGTCAATTCGGCCTAGCGACTGCATCCCACAAATGTGCAGCCTTTGTAGGAGAATGTAGCATCAGAAACCGTAGACAGATATGGCCTCTTCAGCCACATTGTCGACACATTGTTCGCTTGGAAAAAAGCCATAGAAAGCCGTCAGGCTCTAGATAATATCCAAAGTAGGAAGTATGTAGATGTGGGCACGGGCCGGGTATGGTTTTTTTGTACCCAGTCCCAGGCCAATCTTTGGAATCGATCCGGGCTTATTACGGGCCTCATCCAAACCACAAAACGACTAAGCCCAAAAAATACCTGGCCCTCTAGTGATAGCCAATTAAAGCCATTCGTGCTCGGTTACCCCAAAGGATTACCCCTAATATATTCAAAATAATACTAAGAACTTTGTCAACTGTAAAGCCAAGTATCTTGGCAAGATGAATTAGCTGGTGTGCAGCAATAATAAAAATATCAATTTATTTTATATAAGGTAACGGTATAAGCATTCTCCAATGTTTGCTCTCCAGCGTTGGAAATCCTCAATTCATTTTTATTGTTTTGCACCCAGCATTTGCCTCCATCTTTTCGCCCATGACGTCAAAAATAATTGTAGAAAATATATTCCTGTGTTGTGTGTCAGAATTTTTAGCCTCCACACGCAAACGATAGGCCAACTATCGATAACAAACTGTGGATTTCGTTCATGTTGCTGGATACCAATGACAGGAAAAGTAAACAAAAATTCCTGGCACAGTTTTTTTTATATGAAGTATGCCAGGAATTTTTTGTTTTCGCAGTGCTGGATACCCGGCTTAAGACTCAGCACAATTTTTGGCTCAAAAGTTTTTGGAAATACAAGGATATATAAAACCTTTTATTGTTTAGTTAAATATGGTTGCAACATGAATTTCTTAAATGTGAAAATAATTATATTTTCTTTGAAAAAAAAAACGAGAGAACGGACGCGAATTGTCTCTCTTTGGAATATCAAATGGAAGTTAAGCAAGAAGGCTTGAAATGGAATAAGTTCGAGAGGCTTGGGCCAAACATAAAAGGCTTGATATGTGTACAAAATTCTCAATATCGTGCTTGAAAAAAGCACATGACAGGTTTAATAATGGAACAAAACTATGAAAATTATTAGCCTATATCTTTAAAATGCCTTTATAATAAATCTTTAGGTTAAACGCTTTTTAAGTGACTATCAGCGACAAAGTAATTTCCGCTTCTGTGCCAATCGTCTTCAAAAACACATTTTAAGTGATGCCGTAGAAAATAGTTATGAGTAGTAAACAATATTGAAATTTTAAGCGAGTCATACCGGTCATGAAAGTAGATTGTCCCATTTAGATCAACCGGAATTCGGAAAGAATAACAAAAATAAAATGAATGCAATTCGGAAGCCTGATGGCAGCAAGCAGACGGCAGCAAAAACAAAAAATTGTTGCAGTGTGTGCGGCCGAGAATTGGCAATCAGACGGCTGCTCAACTCGAGCCTAACTTATAAGAATGGTTTTATTTTTTCTGTTGTTGTTTTTGGACTGCTCCCTAACTTATGCTTTTAAGCCCTTCGCTGATAGACTTTACTCCAGTCTTCTGTACGCTTGTCTAAAGAGACTTTGGCTTGCCTGGAACTCGAAAAAGGTTTTGTGAATTTTAGCATTTAAGTTGAACCAATGAACTGCTGAGTAGCCAGCCGTTTCTACATGCGCTTTGGACCCAAAAAAAAAAAAATTTAATAGTAGTGTATAGTGTATTGAGTTCAACTATACAAAACTTTAATAAACATTTTCGTTCTATTTTTTGAGAATTTCATATTTATTTTGATGAAAGTTGGGGAAACTTGTAGCTAAATTAGTTACAAGTAAAAATAAGAACTTTTCACAAATTGAATTAACGCACAGCAAATTGAACTTGGGCTGCATATTGTATGTTGTATGTTAAAATGCCCCGCCTGCTCCTTAACCTTAGATAAATATTTGTACAGGCCTCTCAAAAAGAAAAAGGGAATCAAGATGAGCGCGCACACACACACCGACACAAAAGGCTATTCAAATTCGGGAGGGAACCTTAAGTCAATTCTCTACATCTTTCCGAGCACTTTAACCTGACCTAAGCTGGGGCTATTTGGTTTGTACTGTGTGTCCAGTTATTGAATTCCACTTGTTTAGCTTGATTTTGTTGCTGCTGATGTTGGCCTGTGTAAACGTTGCGAAAAACTTTTGCGTGTTAACAACATTTTTCAATATAAGTTGGCAAACTTTTTTGCCTCAACCCGCACACACACACATACACAAAGAAGCCAAAAGTAAAAGTCTATGCGGCAGCAAGTCATGAATGTCAGTCCCCGGCCAGGAGTATTTGTCTGTCTGTCGTGTGTGTTTGTGTGCGGGTTGGCACTGCAAGTGGCAGCTAAGATGATCAAAATCTGAAGACGAGTGGCCTCAACGTCAAAAAGTTGAGGTCTCACCGGTTCTCATGATATTTGAAAACAGGAAAAATGTTTCAGTGCACACTTTCACTGTTCCAGAGCCACACCCAGTAATCCAGTTGATTACCAAAGTTTCCGTACTTACAAAACTCGTACGGATTATGGCTTATGTAAACCGCTTCATGTACAGAACAAAGGGCAATAGTTCCATCCTTTTATCAGCATCTGAGTTAAGGCTTGCTTTTCTCAAATTAGTTGAAACTGTGCAATCCGTTGAATTGCGACTTGAAAGAGCTGACTTATCCAAATCAAAACAGTTCAGCCCAAATATGCAGAAGTTGAATCCATTTCTGCATGAGTTTCAACATGGGAGTGTGAAACTTAAAATTTTGAGAGTGGGTGGTAGGCTACAAATGCGCAACTACCTTATGAGACTAAGTTTCCAATGTTACTGCCGCGGAATACACATTTATCGCAGCTTCTTATTCGCAACTTACATTTAAAAAATCATCATGCTGGTGCGAAAGTGCTGATGTCTCTCTTGCGAGAGGATATATGGCTGATCAATGCGACGATCAGTGCGAAACTGGGCTCCTACAAATGTGCAGCTAAGATATAATTGCCGCTGCTGATGCCTGGGTGCTTTTGCTTGAGCTGTGCAGGTGTATTAGTGCCAGCTGTTGCCCACCCTACCATGATCACCATTGCCGCTTGACCTTTAGACCGGTCGGTGATCCCTAAAACACCTGTAAACCCTCTCAACCACCCATACCTTGAAGCGGCATGACTCCTTCTTCACTAAAAATTTAACACATATTTACGTTATAAAACTTGTATTTAAAGATAATTTCCATAACTGACCTAGCACAATATTCAAGTAAAAAGGTTTTTAAAATGCGATCTGCTTTTCAACGTAGATTTCATAAGTATTGAGGTTAAACATAATATAAAATAAATATGAAATTATATATAAATGTAATAAATATAAGAGGAGTAAAATATAAATTATATTATAAAAATTAAAGCGATACTTAAAGCCATTTATAATTAAAATTGTCGCATTACTTTATGTAAGAAGGCTTTTGTGTTTAAGACTGTGCAATTAATGGCATTTTTAATTTGATTGTTTAGTTTGCCTCTTTGGGAACGTAAGAGCGAACAAAGCCCTATTTCTCTAATGGAGCACAACAGCATCCACTCTCAAATGAAGATTTGCAATTTGAAATCAAAGAGTTTACTCTCAATCGAAGATTTGCATTTGGAATTCAATCGGTATTTACTCTCAAACGAAGATTTGCAAGGAGAGCGAGTAAAGCAAGGCATTTACCACCAGCGGAGCGCAACAGCATCCATTCCTAACGGTGACAGCGATCTCTTAACTTTTGTGGATCCTATTCGATTTGCATAATTCTTTTAAGAGAGCAAGAATAAAATAAGGTAGTTACGTTTGTTAACTTACTTGTTCAAATCCCACGTTGAAAGCGCTTCCAAGTTGAGATGATGATCAGCTGTAAATGTCTTAGCGAAAATATAAACGGAACCAAAAGAAGATGTATGCAAGGGGAACCGAATTGAGAGTTATTCAGCAGCTATGCTCTGTCTCCTTCTCACTCAGTGCACCAATTTCGATTTTTCTCTCTCACTTCTTCACTTTTTTCTAATTTTCGCTCATGGCAAATATGGCGATACGAATGACGAAAAAAAAGAACAACTATAAAAATTAGATAGACAAATAATTTAACTATTTTTTTTTCACGAATTTTGAACAACAAAAAAAATTACTGCCCTTATTGCACTGCCATTTCACTAACACTGAAAAAAATAGTTTTATATGATTGACACAAAAAAAAAATATTTTACCTCTATCAATATTAGGCTAAAACACGATATTTTCATTTAACTTTTGTTTCTTTTTCGCCTAATTTAAACTAATTTATATTAAACGTATATAACTCCCGAAAAGAATTTTAAACACATTTTCGCGGTTTAAACAGGCAGCACATCGGCCGGCATGGCTGCAGTTGGATTGGGAACTAAAGTCAACTGCTCTCTTCGGCTCTCTTGATGCCAGATCCAAATAGGCGGGGGAAGCAACTAAGGCAAAGGTCTTGGGAGTTGCCAGCTGATTGGAGTCTAAGTTTGCAGATATCGACGGGGGTTGGCGGGGGAGTTCAAATACTTCAACTTTTAGTTTAAAACTATGGACACTAATAGAATTTCTGTAGGTGGTCATGCGCAAAACTGGCATAGGGATCAGTGGCTCTTAGTCATGAATTTTTGTAGGTTTTTAAATTATTTAAATTTCCTCGGGCCAGATAACGAACAAGGGCGTCATTGTTGTTTTAGCTAGCATGATGAAACGGCCACTTATTTTTATGAGTATAACTTGTGCCACACCTGAAAGAGATCAGGGTGAAGAAAGGAAAAAAAAAAACATCAGCCACGAACAAAAAATGGACGCCACAAAAAATTCTATAAACCAACTGGCCAACTTACCCAGTTGAGTATGGCACTTTAAATGAAAATTTGCGGCAGTTGCCGTTGCAGGTCGCTACAGATGACATTGGATTGGTTGATTTCCTTTCACTTGCACTTTGTTAATTTTTGGTATTTATTGCGAACAAGGAAAACTTATTTTAGACTTTGAGGTTTTCTAGCGTTTGCTTGCAAACTGGACACGTTTTCTTTTTTTCTACCTTTGTAAAACACGCAGGTGGGAAACTGGTGACCGCAGCTGGTGGTTAACAATTGGGCTTGTTATGAAATTAGTTCAGTACAGATAAAGCAATGTTGCCCTGTACAAGAAGATGATGAAGAAGAGCTAAGATTCTCCGTACTTCGAGATAAGACCATTTCCAATCAAATATAGAACCGAAACTAAACAATTTCAAACTTCAAAATTTTTGAATAATAAAACTGAATTAAAATGATATATATAAAAATATATGAAAAAGCAAAATAAAGGGTATAAAAATAAAAAAACTCAAATAAAATCAAACATAAAAAAAGAAGGAGTCATGCAACCAAGTTTTTGTGTTGAGAGTGTTGCATCAGTTAATATTGTAGGGCTATAGTTTTAGAAAAAGAAAGAAGGGGAGATTTAACCAAATAGGAAGTGTTGATCGGCAGGCTGAAGCTCTAGTCCACTAATCCTGTCTCCAGACTCAACTAGCCAACTTAGTCTTATCCCACTTTAGAATTTCGTAATTTGAAACTTATTTATCAGACACGAAGCACAGCCAAATAAATATCAATTGAAAAAATAAATTTACAAAAAAAGTTCCCGCCACACACGATCGTCAAAGATAATTTCTAACGAAATTCGAAATAATAGAGCCAAATTATTATATTCAACCAAAAAGATGCGCAGCCAGAGGGAATCGGCAAAAGGCAACGAATAACCTCCTGCTACTCACGATCTCAATTGGATATATATTATGGCATGAAAAGAACGTGAAGAATATGGATAGATGGAAAAGGATCTGCGGACTTTAAAATATCAACTAGGTATTATTAGTCCAACAGTAGGTGTGACTGTCTAAATTCTATAAGTACGGGATGGCCGTAGCTTAATTATCCACGTAAAACCAATAAACAACGCTTCCTTAATACAGTTAGTCGACACACAAGGTGCTCGCAGCAGAACGCTACTTAATACTAATTGATTTTTATTTATTGTAACCAAAATATCCACTTGTAAATAGTTTGAAATATTGTTTGAAGTCACTTAAAATCTATCATAACGTAAAGTCACTATTTAGCTTTTTGTGATCACTCTCAGTGAGCATCTCTATCACAGTTTACGATAGCGATAGTTAGGCACGAATGTATCGATGTATTGTACCATCACCACTCACTCTAACTTTGAATCCAACATAAAGAAAACACAAAACTTTAGTCTCTGCCTTTTTATTAAAATTTAATTAATTAAAGTTGGCAAAAGGTGATACAAAATAGTATCTCCTCGAAACATTGGTGACCCTCCGACGTGATATTGGATCAAAGTTACGAGTCAATTTCGTTTAATTGTTGCAAAATACAATTACTTGCACTTTTTGCTGTCTTGAGCGCTGCCGCCAGACACACACACACACGGCTTGAGTGCGGTTTTCGGTGTTGCAGATTATTACAAATCGATGTATAATCTCTCCTAGCGTTATTATATAGCGGCAACTATATATTAACCAAGCTGTTTAAGCACAAATCGGTGCTAAACACATTTTTCGGTACATCGAACCCGTATCAACGCATACATACATTCAAACAGTTCAAGTGGCAAAAACGGTGATCGGCGCGTCGCGTTTGCCCATCTGTTCTAAGTTTGACTTTGGCGATTTTTCAAGGGCACTTCGTTCGCTGACCTACATAAACTTTACAGTTTTTGCGCATTTTTTGGCTACAGTGAGCACCCGTCAACATGAACAATAACCCTCCTACGGATGCATCGGCATCAGGCAAAGGTAATTTGTCACCCAGCGATATTGATTTTTTTTCGGGCACAGGCATCAGCAGTTAAAAGGCGAATGGCAGCAACCAACTCTTTTTTGGAAAAGGATCTGGATAGCTTCGACGAATCTGACCCAATAGTTAGACTTGAGATTCTGGAAAGTATGAAGAGCGAGTTTGAAAGTGCGAGTCGAGCCTTGAAAAATTGGATTTGATGGAGCTGGCTGGAGACGCAAGGACGGATTTCACGCATCTTTATTGTTCAGCCAAAAGCAAAAATCTCCCGTAAATTGGATATTCTCGACAAAGCTCGCAATACCTGTGCCAATTTTACAGTGATCTATGCTGAAGGTGCTCAAGCTCATCAGTTCAGCCACAACGACTCACAGTCTCAAGCACGTAGGTCTCGCTTACCGGATCTTCAGCTGCCCAAATTCAGCGGCGCTTACGCCATGTTTAGCACTGTGATTGGTAACGAGATGGATCTGAGTAAGCTTGAAAAATTCCAACATTTACGCACTTGCCTTGAAGGGACTGCTTTGGGCACAATCAAGTCGCTTGAACCTTCTGACGCTAACTATGACGAAGCGATTAAGCTTCTTGTTAATCGATTTGATAATAAACTGCTTAATTTCCAGGCAAACGTACGGGCTATTTTCACATTATCAGGTGTGGAGAAGGGATCAGCTAGTGGTCTTCGAGAGCTCAGTGACGAAATAAATTCTCATCTGCGAGCGCTCAACAGCATGTCAACCACTGCGGAACTAGCTGATGGACCTCTCATACATATCATCAGTCGCAAGCTCGATCAAGCTACACAGGAAAGATGAGAGAAGCCCTGCCAGTGAATAAATTGCCCAAGTGGACGGACATGTCGGCATTTCTGGAGAAGAGGTGCCGCATGCTGGAAAATTTGGAAAGTGCTATGGTAAAAGCACCTAGCCAACAGGTGGGGAAAAGCTTTACTCAAATCTAAAATAGCACTCTCATTGCATCATCAAATCATAATCATCCATCATGTCCATTTTGCGATTCGAAAGATCATTTTTTATCCAAATGTACTGGTTTTTAAATTTATCACCTCACTTGCGGCATAAGGAAGCAAAACGCATGCACCTTTGCCTGAATTGCCTTCGCAAAGGTCATGGTTTGCAACAGTGCAGATCGGGGCATTGTAAACATTGTCAGTACAATCATCACTCGTTGCTACATATGGACGCAGGCCCAGCTGCCAACCCTCCTCCACCTGCTCAACTAGCTCAACCTGCATCAGTTTCTCAGTTGCCAAGCTCATCCACGCTGATCTCTACCTCCTCAAATTCTCCACTTAAATCCCTGAATACTAAGCCTCCAAATACGTGTTGCTTCCAACGGCTATCATTTTTGCTAAAGAAGGCGTTCTGGAGGCTTTGTGCCATGCCACGCCTTGCTAGATTCTGCTTCTCAACTCAATTTTATTACCGCGCGCCTGGCAAATAAGTGGCAGCTTAAAATGCAGCCTTCTAGCATATGTATTTCTGGAATAGGAGAATCATCACTATCTGCTGATAAATTGGTTAATATTTCTGCTCACTCTCATGATAATGGATACTCCACTGCATTTTCGGCTGTTGTTACGCGACTATAACCGACTATCAGCCGCATTTTGACTTTAATGTGGAAGGATGGAACATTCCGCAAAACGTTGTCCTCGCTGATCCCTCATTCTTCAAATCTCAAAGAATTGATCTTTTGCTCGGTGCTGGCCTATTTTTTGACCTTATGTGCGTTGGTCAAATACGCATGGGGGTTAACTTGCCATCACTAAGAAGACTAGACTTGGCTGGGTTGTATCTGGTGGCCTCGCTCAGAGGTCAAATAATCATTCGTCTCTACCCACCATTCTTAAAGACTCTCAGTTTTGCGATTGAAGAACCGCTTACTGATATCGTCAAGCGTTTTTTGGAAATAGATAATAGCTGTGGTTCTGAACCGTATACGTCCGATGAAGACGCTCTCTGTGAGCAACTGTTCCTACAAGGTTATACGCGCCTTGATTCAGGTCAATACTCCGTTCGTCTTCCTGCAAAAACCAACTTTGATGCATTGGGTGACTCATACCAACGCGCGTTAAGGCGATTCAAATCCCTCGAAGCCAAATTATCCAAAAACCCGCTACTAAAGGAGCACTATTCTGCCTTTATGCAGGAATATATCGATTTAGGACATATGTCGATGGCATCCAGGCAAAAAGCGTGCCGCAATATTTCCTGCCACATCATTGCGTGGAGAAGCCAGACAGCACTTCGACCAAGTTACGCGTAGTCTGTGACGGATCGGCCAAATCCACATCTGGCGCATCATTAAACGATTTGTTATTAGCTGGCCCTTCAATACAACCAAAGATTTTTATTATGCTCATTCGATTTCGATTTTTTAAGGTAGCGTTATGTGGAGACATCTGTAAAATGTATCGTTGCGTGCGTATGACTATCCAGATGAGCATTTGCAAATGCATCCTATGGCGCAACAATCCGGAAGATGAAATCGAAATCTACACTTTGGACACTGTTACGTATGGAACAAAACCAGCAGCGTTTCTGACCATTCGTGCGATGCACCAGCTAGCTCAAGACGAGGAGCACGCTTTCCCACTGGCTTCCAAGGTAGTCCGAAGAGATTTTACGTAGATGACTTGATTTCTGGAGGAGACAATATTGAAGAGGCTTCTGAAATTCGAAAACAAGTCAAGGAAATGCTGATCAAAGGACATTTTCCAATTCGCAAGTGGTGCTCCAACGAGCCCGCAGCTCTTGAAGGCGAATCCGAGTCTGATCGAGAAAAGATGATGAAATTTCACGATGGATCGGACATCACTAAGGCTCTTGGCCTAGCCTGGGACCCCAATTCTGACAGCTTGCTCTTTAACTTTTCTCAGATCGTATTGGAGAGCCGAGGTACCAAGAGAAGCATTCTAGCCACTATCGCCAAGTTCTATGATCCCCTGGGATTATAGCGCCTCTCATCACAAGGCTGAAAATATTTCTTCAGGCGCTATGGGAAGAAGCTGAGTTGGGACGAGGCCTGCCGCAGTCACTGCAGTTCCTTTGGACTGAGCTCACTTTCGCAGATTTCATTTGTCTGCAGCCTCAAATTCCACATTTCGTTATGAAGCCAAAGGCCACCTACGAGATTCATGCCTTTTGCGATGCAAGCATGACGGCATACGGCGTTTGCGTTTACGTTCGCTCTGAACTTCACGGAATATTCTCATCCCATTTACTTTGCGCAAAATCCAGAGTCGCCTTTGAAACGCTGACAATCCCAAAGCTTGAGCTCTCCCAGCACTTTTGTTGTCGGAACTCATATCCAACATTGCCCAAAGCCTGCAATTTGACTGCACATACCACTGTTGGTCTGACTCAACTATAACGCTTGCATGGATTCGCGAAGCCCCATCTAACTTTAACGTATTTTCGTCTCCAACAGGGTTTCTCAAATACAGGAACGCACAAAAGAATGACTTGGCATCACGTTCCTTCCCAGATGAACCCAGCTGACATTTCACCACGCGGATGTACCCCATTGGAACTTTTGGATTCGCATCTCTGGCAAAAAGGACCTAGTTTTCTGAGTGCTACTAGCTCAAACTGGCCTGAAGCTATTAATCTTCCCGTTGAGCTGCCCGACCGTCGCCAGAAAACATTCATAGCTTCCCACGCAGATTTATCATCCGACTAATTAAAAAATTTTGAAAGCTTCAGCGCACATTTGCCTACGTGCATCGATTTTTCATGCTAAGGCAGAAGGAGTTGCCTCGTCCAAAGGGTCCTCTTACCGTTGAGGACATAAAAAGCGGAACACACTTGATTGTTAAAAACATCCAAATGGTTCATTTCTCGGCAGATTATAGGGCCTTGAGCTCAGGCAAGCCGCTTTCCAATAAGAGCGAGCTTCGATCGTTGCTGCCCATATTAGACTCCAAGGGATTGATGCGCGTAGGAGGAAGGCTCCAAAATTCTGATCTGGACTTCGAAGCTAAACACCCACTGCTGCTACCTAAAGGTCATCCTGTCACATGCGCAATCATCATCTTCTATCATGAAAAATTTCTGCATGCTGGATCGCAGAGTCTACTTGCTGCTTTGCGCCAAAAAAAAGCTATTTCTAGCGTCATCAGCAAATGCGTTCGCTGTTTCCGCCTACGTCCTAAACTTCAGGAGCATGTCATGGCCCCTCTTCCTGCAGAGCGCGTGCAGCCAAGTCCCACATTTCACGTAACTGGAGTTGACTTTTGTGGTCCCTTCTATTTTAAGTCCGAAGTCAGAAATAGACCACCAGCAAAATGCTACATATCCATTTTTTGTATGTTTTGCCACCAAGGCCACTCATCTGGAGTTAGTCGAAGATTTAACTACGCTCTCTTTCATTGCTGCTTTGAAACGATTTGTGAGTCTAAGGGGCAAACCTCTCACAATATGGTCGGATAATGCCACTAATTTTGTTGGAGCAAATAACGAGCTTTCCGAATTGAAGCGTCTTTTTCTGAGCGACCCACACCAAAAGCCAGTTAACTGGAGAATGTCTTGCGCTTGGTATCAACTGGCGTTTTATCCCACCTCGATCTCCACACTTTGGAGGGTTGTGGGAAGCCGCAGTCAAGGCTGCTAAATACCATTTTCATCGCGTCGTAGGAAATTCCACTTTCACATTTCATGAACTACGCACCTTTGTCTGTCAAATCTCTGCTATGTTAAACTCACGACCGCTTTGTCCAATTACAGAGAATCCAGACGACTTGCAAGTTCTTACGCCTGGCCACTTCCTCTGGGGCAAATCTAATGCCACAATCGATGAGCCTGACGTGACGCACCTGAACATCAACCGTCTCAGCCGCTGGCAGCGCATTTGTCACATCCAGCAAGCTTTTGAAGTGCTGGTCCACGAGCTATCTCTCCTTGCTGCAGGAGCGTGGAAAATGGCGCTCAGCGCACCCCAATCTACAGCCTGGTGACATGGTACTGCTCAAGGACGACAACCTGGCTCCTCTCAAATGGCCTCTAGGACGAGTCAGCAGCACAATTCCTGAGAAGACGGTGTTGTTCGAGTCGCTATCATTCGAACCCCTAGCGGCCTGGTCAAGAGAGCCGTATCTAAAATTGCTGTTCTGCCTGTCAAGACCACATCGGTTGAAAGCCTGCGACTTCCAACGGGGGAGCATGTTTGCAGCAGAACGCTACTTAATACTAATTGATTTTTATTTATTGTAACCAAAATATCCACTTGTAAATAGTTTGAAATATTGTTTGAAGTCACTTAAAATCTATCATAACGTAAAGTCACTATTTAGCTTTTTTGTGATCACTCTCAGTGAGCATCTCTATCACTGTTTACGATAGCGATAGTTAGGCACGAATGTATCGATGTATTGTACCATCACCACTCACTCTTACTTTGAATCCAACATAAAGAAAACACAAAACTTTAGTCTCTGCCTTTTTATTAAAATTTAATTAATTAAAGTTGGCAAAAAGGTGATACAAAATAGTATCTCCTCGAAACACAAGGATTCAAATGAATTTTGCAACTAATAGTTATCGGAGTTATAAATTATTTTGTATAACGCATCCAGATACTTGGCAAAATTACATACTTTATTTCTGTGAGTCTAGGCAATAACGAAAAATATGTTATTGTCTCCATAGAACTGCAAAATTAAAAAACACAAGGGAATGACAACACAAAAATGAAATCTCAAGGACCAATAGAACCAAGTCAGGTGGTAAGGACTGCCTATCGAGGATATATTTTTGTTCAGGCCAAGCCGGATCGGCCCCACGTTGGGCGCAATAAAATTGTAACATGTAACGTTGGATAAAATTGATAGACGAGTGATGTTGGTGTAGGCTAAGCGGAGCACGCGCTGGTTCCCTGCTACATATTCGTCGGCAAAGGGATGGGTTCAGTATATAAAGTTCCACTGTACTAAAATGCTCGCTTCGTTACATATATAAATTTCATTAAAATTCGCGTGCAAATATTAACCCTTGAGATGTCAAATACGGACAGACTAAGAGAAGGTAGAAAGACTAGAAAAGAAAAGTACGAAAAGAAATAGACAGAAACTGGGCTCCTACAAATGTGCAGCTAAGATAACTGACCTAGCACAATATTCAAGTAAAAAGGTTTTTAAAATGCAATCTGCTTTTCAACATGATTTCATAAGTATTGAGGTTAAACATAATATAAAATAATAAGAAAATATAAATAAATATAATAAATTTAAGAGGAGTAAAATATAAATTATATTATAAAAAATTAAAGCGATACTTAAAGCCATTTATAATTAAAATTGTCGCATTACTTTATGTAAGAAGGCTTTTTTGTTTATGACTGTGCAATTAATGGCATTTTTTAATTCGTTTGTTTAGTTTGCCTCTTTGGGGAACGTAAGAGCGAAAAAGCCCTTTTTCTCTAATGGAGCGCAACAGCATCCACTCAAATGAAGATTTGCAATTTGAATTCAAACAGTTTACTCTCAATCGAAGATTTGCATTTGGAATTCAATCGGTATTTACTCAAGACGAAGATTTGCAAGGAGAGCGAGTAAAGCAAGGCATTTACCACCAGCGGAGCGTAACAGCATCCATTCCTAACGGTGACAGCGATCTCTTAACTTTTGTGGATCCTATTCGATTTGCATAATTCTTTTCAAGAGAGCAAGAATAAAATAAGGTAGTTACGTTTGTTAACTTACTTGTTCAAATCCCACGTTGAAAGCGCTTCCAAGTTGAGATGATGATCAGCTGTAAATGTCTTATGAAAATATAAACGAACCAAAAGAAGATGTATGCAAGGGAACCGAATTGAGAGTTATTCAGCAGCTATGCTCTGTCTCCTCTCACTCACTGCACCAATTTCGATTTTTTCTCTCACTTCTTCACTTTTTCTAATTTTCGCTCATGGCAAATATGGCGATACGAATGAATAAAAAAGAACAACTATCAAAAATTAGATAGACAAATAATTTAACTTTTTTTTTTTCACGAATTTTGAACAACAAAAAAAATACTGCCCTTATTGCACTGCCATTTCACTAACACAGAAAAAAAATAGTTTTATATGATTGACAAAAAAAAATATTTTACCTCTATCAACATTAGGCTAAAAACGATATTTTCATTTAACTTTGTTTCTTTTTCGCCTAATTTAAACTAATTAATATTAAACGTATATAACTCCCGAAAAGAATTTTAAACACATTTTCGCGGTTTAAACAGGCAGCACTTCGGCCGGCATGGCTGCAGTTGGATTGGGAACTAAAGTCAACTGCTCTCTTCGGCTCTCTTGATGCCAGATCCAAATAGGCGAGGGAAGCACCTAAGGCAAAGACATGGGAGTTGCCAGCTGATTGGAGTCTAAGTTTGCAGATATCGACGGGGGTTGGCGGGGGAGTTCAAATACTTCAACTTTTAGTTTAAAACTATGGACACTAATAGAATTTCTGTAGGTGGTCAAGCGCAAAACTGGCATAGGGATCAGTGGCTCCTAGTCATGAATTTTTGTAGGTTTTTAAATTATTTAAATTTCCTCGGGCCAGTTAACGAACAAGGGCGTCATTGTTGTTTTAGCTAGCATGATGAAACGGCCACTTAATTTTTATGAGTATAACTTGTGCCACACCTGAAAGAGATCAGGGTGAAGAAAGGAAAAAAAAACTATCAGCCACGAACAAAAAAATGGACGCCACAAAAAAAATTCTATAAACCAACTGGCCAACTTACCCAGTTGAGTATGGCACTTTTAAATGAAAATTTGCGGCAGTTGCCGTTGCAGGTCGCTACAGATGACAGTGGATTGGTTGATTTCCTTTCACTTGCACTTTGTTAATTTTTGGTATTTATTGCGAACAAGGAAAACTTATTTTAGACTTTGACCGCAGTTGGAAAAAGACTTCTGTTCAGGAGCACTGCCAAAAAGCGAAAGACGATCGTGGATCTAAGCTAAACAACGAAAACTTCTAACAGCAAATTCCTTTACCACCCTCTTATACTTGGCTCTCGGAGTTCACTCTGTTACAGTTTTCTTCCAAGCACTTTCTCTAACTCCCACCCAAAGGAAAATAGAATACCTTTCTAGTTGCATACTTTCGGCCGTTACTATTTATTGCAATGTATCTGATAGAACTTTGGTCTTAGCATTTTATTTAGCTGGGCAGAGTATATATTTTTTTTTTAAATAATTTTGGGCTAAAGCGCCATTACACGCAGCTGGTCGAAGGATTACCTACTTGACCTGCAGCAACGGAATCAATGGGCAACTAAATCGCCCAATCTGGTGATCGGTTCCCTCGTGCTCATACACGAGACAATCAACCACCTCAACGATGGCTCACAGGACGAGTGACGCGTTATCACAGGAGAGGTCAATAAAGTTCGTGTGGCCGAAGTACGACATCAACTCGATCCTGAAACGCCCCATACACAAGCTTGCCCTACTACCCAATTGGTTAAAGGGCCATGGCCTAACGGGGCCGGCATGTTGAAACACTTACGATAGTTTTATTGTTATCTAGATAGTTTAAGTTTTATAAGATGTTCAATGGAGTTAAGTAGGGAGCTAGAAATGTCAATGCATGTAATGTCAAATTGGAAATGCTCTCAGTCGAATATCTCTATGTTGCTATGCGCTTATCAACATAGCTAGCAACATTGTCATAAACATAAGGAAGGTTAGACTGCTCAAGCAGTCAGTCGAATAAATGAATTGAAGAAAAGGAGTCGCGCTTGTCTTCTTATTTGGCACCAGCTAGCTAAAGCTCTTTATACCGCGGTCTTAATTAGTAATCATTTATAATCCAATAAAAATACTTATTGGAATTTTCATTAGTTTTAAATGCTAAAATATATGCATGTATGTATGTTTGTTTGGGGGAGGTTAGTGCACTGCAGACCATTGTTGATCTATTGTGCCCCACGCTGAGTTTACAACTCACCTAACAGCCGTATTTCTGCACAAATGTCAGGATTTTCTTAGGGTCTAAGTTTCTAATGCTTTCAGGATGCAGTGTGTGCTTCCCAAAAGCTCCTAAATCTGCGCCTCTGTTAGAGCGTCACAGTATGCTAGTATGTGCTCGAGGACTCCTCCTTCTCTTCCGCAATATCTACATAGTTGGGTGTTTGTTATCCCAGTTTATACAAGTGGCCCGCAGTCTACAGTGTCCTGTGTAGAGTCCTGTTAGAATCCTCAGGTATTCTTCCCTAGGTGAATTAGTTTTTGAAACCTTTTATTGTTATGGTTTCCTAACAATACTTTGCTTGTCTCAACCCCCTGGTGTCCCCAAGATGTTGCTCTAGCTTTTTCTCCTCATTTCTGAGGAGCTCTCTTATGGTTTTGCTGTCCAATGCCGCAGTAGGGTTCCAGGACCTATCATTGCGGTGGCTGCTCCCAACCGCGCTAGTTTGTCGGCTATTTCATTCCGGAATAAGTTTTTATGGCCTGGTATCCAAAGTTAGGACAGGTTGTTCCGCTGCTCACTTGATCCAGTTTCGCTTTTGTATCGCAAGATAGTTTGGAGGTAATCTTTTTACTGCTTATTGCATTAGCCGCTGCTGACTATCTGAAAGAATAGCTATTTCCCTATAATGGTACTTCCCCATATTAAGAAGTCCATCGGGAGATGGCGCATATTTCTGCCCTGAAATATGCTGGCATATTCTCCCATTGATTCGAACGATTTTTCGTTCCCGGTCCCACTGACCCCAAGTCCGGCTCCTTGGGGTGTTAGGGACTCCGTCTGTCTGTCCCACTGGATTGTGTGTGGTTGCATGTTATATTTTCTGTTATTGAGATCCATTCTCTCTTACTCTTTTGTGGCTACAGTGTAATTCCTGTCAAAGTGCAATTCTCTACCATTTCGTCTCGGTTGGAGGATAATAGGGTTTCCTTCTCCAATTCCTCAGGAGTCTCTAGTAAATATGCAATTCCTGCCTACTCCCTCTGCTGTCATCTGCAATTGTGTTGCCTCTGTAGGGTCACATGGTGTGGTGGAGTTAAGCTCCATCAACTTTTAGTGCCCTTCGGATAGTGCGCATGGCTCCAGTCATGCATCGCATGCTAGCTCCTGCAGCTCTGGGTAGTTACGACCTTTCGGAGACAGGTTTGATCGATCCCCACACTGACAGCTCCATAAGCATCGGTCGCACCACCATGAGGTATAGTCATCGGAGATATCTGGGTGACAGACCCACGATTTCCTGCTATGTCCTGCATGGTATAGTGCTCTGGAATTTACTTAGTGTGTATTCTATATGTTTGTCAAATCTTTAGTCTGTTGTCAAAGACTTTAACACCGAGATATTTGACCTCTTTCACTGTATAAGGGCAGCCGGATAGGCGTATTGGTCTCATTTTGCTTAGTTTATATCTCCCTAGTGAACGTTATTGATGATAGTTTTTGTGGTGGTTAAGGTTGAGCCCAACCTCCCACCACTTGGACGTCACTTACAGTCCCCTTGAACAATGTCATACAGGTTTCTTCATATTTTCCTTTCGTAAGGATAACTATGTCATGGCGTAACTAGACATAAGTTATACCCTGTGAGTAAGTCGTGTCAATAGTTCATCCACTAGAGGCCAATCAGTGGAGAGAGTATCCTATGAGGGCATCCCCAAGTGGTGCTTAATAGTGATGGTTTTCCTGTCTTCTACTGGGGAGACTTTACCGTAGAAGCGAGTCTACCCATCTTCCTATAAGTAGGATTTATCCCCTTCTGGCGAGGGCATTCTTGACGGCATAGGTGATGTGTTATCAAATGCACCTCAATGTCCAAGAAGGCATAAAGCTACTTACTTATCCTCTATGGTTTTCTCAGAGTTTTTTCCAAGTTGCTAACAATGCTGTATCAGTTGATCGGCTTGCTCTGTGCGTGCTGTGTTGGCTGAGGGAGTATCCTTAGCAGCGTTTATGCATTATGCTATTATCCAAAGCTTCTCTACACCGTTTTCAGTAAAAACGATGTTAAGCTGATGGGTCTGGAAGGGACTTAGGATTTGTAATATCTTTCTTCCTAGTTTTGGGATGAAGACTACTCCTTGCTCTGCATGTTTCTGGGATATATCCGATTGCTAGGCTACTTGTCATATTCTTCCCTAAGGAGAGGTAGGAGAATTTCTACCTTCCTGCAGGAACGCTGGGTATATGTTGTCTGGCCCAGGGGACTTAAAGGGCTGGAATGTTCCTTGCCCATTCAAGTCTTTCTCGAGGCAACTTTTTTTGCTACTGCCCAATCATCGGCACACGGGCGAGAATAGTTCTCCTGGTATTCACCTGATCCCCTTCTAGGATGCTTCCCAGGAAGTGGCTGTCAATTTGAGAGGCATTTTTCTGCCGTGGTGAAGTATAGGCATGGTTACTATTTTTTAGTGAGATGTTTCCCATCTGGACTCTTCTTGGACAAGGCTTTTGTAATCCTGTTCTTCTCTTGTGTCCTGAATGGACTCAAGAATTTCCTGTAATTCTTTTTTTGATTTCTAATCTCACTATTGTAAAGCGTCTAGGGTTGCCTTAGCTATCACCTCCCAGTTCCCCACTTCTTTTGGCTTCGTTGAAGAGGGTTCGGGACTTCTTTCTGATTTCTCCAGAGGGTGTCATTCCACTCGGAGCATCATTTTCTTTTCTCGATTTGCTAAGAGGACAGTTCTCTTCATATGCATCGATTATACTTTATTAAGCTCGTTTACTGCTGGCTGCATTCTAGTGGGTGTTTCGGAATCCGGAGTCCTAGATGTATTGTTTCCTAACGTGGAAGAGAAGCCTCCCCAATTTGTTTTTCGGGGTTCCTGTTAGGATAGTTCTTTGCTGCGTATTCACACTTTTTGAAGTGAATCAATCTGTGGTCTGACATAGATTGCCTCTAGAGAGACCTGCATTCCTTTATCGTAGGGTTTTGAGACTACTAGAGAAAGTGAGGTCTAGGACCTCCTCCCTTACTAGGTTTACAGAATGCGGCACTGATCCGACATTGCATATCTCCAAATCAGATTTGAGAGAAATTCTAACAAGCACTCACCTGGAGCGTTCACATGGAACTTCGACGTGGTGAGCATTTGCATCGCATCCATACCAATGGTAGGTTTCTGGTCCGACAATATTCACCAGGCTGAAACTTTCAGGTGGGTGCACGCTCGTTCCCCCAGCTATAAGTAGTAGAGGCTACACATTTTGTCTCGTTAATCGTGGTTTCAATGACGCAGTCTCTGAAGAGAAATTCTCGAAAGAAATTGTATTTCACATATTCTTTCTAATAAATCATGCAGGATCTGGGGAGGACATACAATTATCCCAAATTACCTTGATCTCTTGTGTACAGGCCTTTATCCCCTCGTGACCCGGGGGCTCTCGTAAGGCTATTCCTAGGTATACCGCACTGACCGTTCTCGCTAGCAAGGCGAGGCCGCCTTGACGTGATGAACGTCTTCACCTGGACTAGCCTGGTCTTTTTGTGACCGAGGGGAGGGTCAGTTTTGCGCTGTGGGTGTAGCTGTGGGTGTTGCGTGTGGGTGTTGCTCTTTCTGGCTGGGAGACCGATTCTCCCATCTCTACCGAACATCAATGTGGTGTCGGCATCTTCTCCTCTTCTTGAGAAGAGAGCTCAGAGGCAACTCTGGGAAGACATGGGTTGCTCTGCGTCCTTACAACTCTATATCTTCTTCGGGGACTCCCGTAAGCTCTCGTCCTCCTTGACATCTTCCATGCTGTCGAGGGGTTCCTCGCATGGAAGTTCGGCTTACCTCTTACCTCTTCTTTGGCAGCCAATTGTCTCCTTTTCTTCCCGTGGATTCTGCCCAGCTTCCTCGCGTCTTCAACCAGACCATGTACGGGTTTCCGTATCTGGAAGTTTAGTTGGTGACCCATTGAGACAATTTACTGCATTGATCTGTGATCAATGCCAATGACCAGGAGTGATCCGCCTCCTTGGTTCCTCCGTGACACCACCCTCCATGCGTCTGTCGTAGCGTGTGCATTTTTGGTTCCTCAGCAAAGTAGGACTCCATTCGTCCGTTTTCCCGCACTTCTCGGAAGAAATATGGTACATAATGGGGTGAGGGGATGCTCTCTCCCATTTTTACCTAGAAGGGGTACATCCCTTCCCATTCCTTCGCCTAGACACATTTCTCACTAGCCCATCTGCGGTCGTCTCATCGTTGCAGTCGATGATAAGAGGACCTGGCCGGAAATAATTCCGGCGAAGCTAATGGGCGTGTCCCAGCATGCTAGAAATACCTCTTCCAGTATCGCATCCTCGAGCAGATAGCTCTTCATGGCTGAGTGTTACCCGAGAAATCCTCGGGAACAACGTGCTACCTCCTCTTTTCGAACGTCTGCATACGTTACTTTGGGCGGAATGGGTTCCGAGGATGGGGGTGCTATCGACGCCTCCGACGTCGACCTGCTGCCTCATTTTCCAGAAACTGTCTCTGCTGTTGCCAGGCGGGAGTTTCAGTGACTGCTGCTCTGTCTTTCGACGTCACGGTCGTACACTGACGCTTCGGGAGTACGGTGTGAGGTTGCTGTTCCCTCTTTTTGGGGCAGGGTGCGTTGCTGCTCTCCCGATGTGCCAGGTCGAGGTTCCTTGCCATTCCAGAGCAACCTCCAGAGAAGAGCGTGTTCAGGTATCCTAAGATACACATTTACTTTTTGGACCCAAGAGCCACCGCATACTATATTATACCTCATTATCCTTTAGAGAAACTTGGTTCTTGCCTTGAGAAGAAGTTCCTTGAAAAAGTTTGTTCCCATTGCTGTGGTCAGTGGAGGGCGGCCGAGTCCCCGTCTGGGGGAGGGGTGGGCCCCCTGATGCTAAAATATACATTTTATTAAATTTTTGATTTGAATAAATAAAATAAAGTAAAAACATATTTAGCGTTTTTTTTTAGTAGCTATTTCTAGCTATTTTTTTTTCAAATCTAGCAACTTTGGGCTCTGAACTTCTGGCAACACTGTTGATATCCCCATACCTAGAGTTTCAAAATTTCTTTGCAATGGTAAAAAAAAGCCTTTATTGGCCCTTCACTTGTAATGGGCTTATACAATTTATCTCATCAACTGTAATTCCACTTCATTTCATTTCTCATGAATTTAGGAATAATTTTCGCGGTAAACTTAAACAAATCGACTACTAACCATTTTTGTGGGACATATTCCTTTACTGTTGTCAAGGCAGAGGGAATCTGAAGAGCAATTGAGTAGCAACGCAGTGTAACCTGTAACATGACTGAATAAACACAATTTTCTTCGGTTTTTCTGCTTCGTTCGTTTGTCAACAATTCAATTCATCAAGCGAAAGTTTCCACTGCAAGCGAAAAAGAGGCGGTCAGAGTAAGTGAGAGAGAGTGAGTATTTGGTTATTCTCTTTTCTATTTTCTTTAACTAAAAATACCCTTGAGAGTTTTTCTTTATTTATTTATCAAAAACTCTGGCCCATTGAACCAAAAAAGAACTCACCAACTCGTCTATGTCAGTGCCTCGTCAAAGAAGGTCAGCAGGATTGTGCTCTGAAGGCACATGTCGCCACGTAGCGTCAGCGGACAACTCTTGCAAATCTGGAAACTCTGTTTGCAAAAGGAACACTGCTAGAGTCGATGGGTCTCTTTCAGCCAGTACAAAACGACCTGAGAGTCTGACCAAAAATGACTCTTCTAATGCACAACTTTAACCATGGGTGCTACTTGCTCCAGAGTTTAGCCAATAAATGAGCAGCGGCTCAAGGCGTGGAATTGACTTGGTCTTTAGCGGAGCTAATCTAGATTTTGGCGTCAATAATCTACTTTCAATTTGACTCCCAGTGCTAGCTAGGACATAAATGCAACAGCCATATGTGACTTGATGCGTCGGAAAATCCGTGGATTTCAATATTTTGGTGGTTGGCAAGACACACCCCTCGAGGAATAGAAATTTTAGACAGATTTCGCAGGTTTGCTTTGAACTTTTCCCAATCCTTATAAAGGTGCATTGGAATGGACTCATCCCAATCAAGCTTTTGTTGCCTTAAGATTTGCAGCAGCATTTTGGCTTTCGTAATAATAGGGCAAAGCAAGCCTAAAGGATCAAAGAGCCTAGCTGCTACTGACAAAATATTACGCTTAATGGGAACTATGGACTCAAATGTGTCCTTTAGACGATAATGGATTGCGTCATCTCTAGGTGACCACAGCATCCCCAATGCCTTGACAGAATCCCCGATATTTAGCTGTAGATCTTTTTCGCTGCTACTATGTTCAAATAAGTTTGGATGATTTGTTGCCCATTTTGCTAGTTTGAATCCTCCCAGCTCTAACACTTCAGTAACTTCCTTACATATGATTCGCACCTAGGTTATTACCTAGATACAAATTTGGTGTACCTTTTACCTTACCTAGGTATTTAAAAATCCGATTACCCTTTACCTTACCAAGGTACAAATTTTCATGTACCTTTCTCAAAAGGTAAGGGGATAGGTACTTAATTCAAAAAAAAGAATTTTGTTCTCAGTAACGCCAACAGAATAGCAAATTCTACGGGACTTTAGAAGATAAAAGAAGATATCTATCTCTGTTCGTAAGAAGAAATGGTAAAGGTCAGAAACTGTTTCTGAACTAAATCAATCTGATCCTGCTATATATAATACTGCGAAAACCAGAGGCGGGAATAATCTGGTCCTATTCCCGTGTCCGAATTCAATCAATCGGAATTGGTGAAGGGTCTTATTTTCAAGAAACGATTAGACGATTTGGTTTATATATTTTGCCATCAAAAGAGTCGAATGAAAACAAATGAACATTTACCAATTCGGATTTCACAATTTGATCAAAATGAATACTCTGGAACAGGGCCGAATATTTTAAATTTGGTCGAACCAGCGAATGGTCATCATTTTACAGATATTTATATTATTAAAGTCCATGTGACCAAGTGATAAGAGATCTTAGGTCATTTTACAACAGAAGCCGACAAACTGGATCGTCATAAGAGGCACAGAGATAGCTTAAAGTCATAAAAATTGGAAAGCAGTTGAGGAAAATCATTAATGAAAAGAAGGAATAATAATGGATCGATATGAGTCCCTGCGGATCCCCAAAAGAAACGAAAAAGAATGTGCAATGTAAGCCCCAGTTGAAAGAATTTTTAGAATTCTAGGTAAATATACAAGAAAATAAAATATTGCTTTAAATAAATTTAAAATATTAAAATTTGCAGCTTTCTTGTTGGATTAAAAATAAATCTTTCGAGTTCCTTTTATGCGTCCAGAAATTTTTGATTTGATTACTTATTACAAAAGTACCTTTTTAGTACCTTTAGCTTTACCTAGGTACTAAAAATGCAGATACCTTTACCTTACCTTGGTATAATTTCTTTCATTTACCTTGTACCTTACCTAGGTAAAAGTAATGAGTACCTTTCCAATCACTGCCTATACATTTTAGAGATATCAGCTGTTATTACATACCGATGCAAGAGAAACTGAATAAGGGTGGAATAAAGCTCCCTCTGAATAGTAGCACCAACCATAAGTGTTTCATTTAATGAAACTGACGTTGAAGTCAGGCTCAGGCCTCAGGACCTGGTGGAGACGATATAAGTGCTGTCATGTGACCCAAGTCACGATATTCTCGCATGAAATCGATATACATGTCGTAAAGATGTTTATCCTTTTGTAATCTGCTCTCCAGCGATTGAAACCTTCTTTTTGCAGTTTCATACGACTGACCTAGCACAGATGGATCGATTTTAGCAGGCAACTTTACTTCAAACCGTCCAGAAGGCAGTCTTACAACGTTGTTTTGGTAATGTTGCTCACAAGCTACTTGCTCAGCCGTGTAAAAGGCGGCCTTCGATTTGGTTGGAACTTGCTCTAGTTCCCAAAATATTTCAACCAACATATCGAGAGAACCTTCTTTATTGAGCAGTGTGAGGTTGCAAGCTGCTATTTGCCTGAGAACATTTTCCAGAGACCACCCAACCAAACAACGTTTTTTGTATAGCTGGTAGTTCGGAGCTCAGTTTTATTTGACAACACAACGCACAACAGCTCGAAAAATATTTCAGCTCCTAATAAAATATCGACCTTGGCTGGTCTATGAAAATCAGGATCTGCCAATTCAATGTTTGATGGAATGTTCCACTTCTGAGAACTAATTTTATGGCCAGGTTGATACGAAGATATGGATCCAAGAATCTCAAAAATAAGCGTTGAAACGCCTTAACAAAATCAAACCGTTGAGCAAAGGACATAGCAGTAAAAGTCTGGCAGATTCCAATATAATGATCAGCTGAACTGCAATATTAGCACTTATGTTCAGGCTTCCGATTGCCTTCTGCGCATGAAAATGACGATTTGTAGTTGACCTTACTTGAGTCATTTTTGACCTTAAATTTGCTCTTTGTAGATTCCTCAGCTGCCAAATATTGATATCGCCTATTAAGTTGCGTAGCACATTCGGACCACAGAGGAAGCTTGTTCTAATCGAGCTGCTCTTCAATCCTGGCTTTTGTAATATGATCCACCTTTGACAACATTATATGGATGAGCATAGCATTTGCAATGTCTGTGTCATTTCCGACGGACAAAAGTGAGGCATATATAGAGGACACAGTGTCAATTATACCCCTTACGCCGGAGCTTGATAGCTTTGGCATGCTAGGCATATCAAAAAGCTGTGAAATTGTGTCTAAAAACATAAGACACTTATTGTCGTATACGGACTCAAGCGTGGTCAGACCTTGGCATAATTGCAGTCCGTAATGGGAAAGCCTTAACTGTGCCTAATGCTTCATCAGTTAGACATGAAACCAAGTGGCTAAATTTTTCGACATCCGTAAGCGACGGGTCGTTGTGAACCAGACTTTTTAAAAAGGCTTATAAAATTCTTAAATTCAGCATGTTTTCCCCCAAATCTTGGTAGCTGCATCTTTGGCAAATGAGAATTATGCTGATTGGAAAAACTCATAGATGCATTGTGCATAAATCGCGAATCGTCTTCCTTTGTGGCCAGTGTTGCCAGAAGTTCAGAACTCAAAGTTGCTAGATTTTAGATTAAAAATTGCTAGAAATAGCTAAAAAAAAAATTGCTAAAAAATTGCTAAATATGTTTTTACTTTATTTTATTTATTAGCAAATCAACAACTTAATAAAATGTATATTTCAGTTTTTTTAGCTTCTATAGCTACTAAGCTCTTAAACTTAAAGAGGGTTGTAATTTCTTCCAAATCAATAATTTCATCTTCGGAGTACTTTTGGCTCGATGAAATGATAATCAAATATTTTGGCGGCAAGTCATAGTTGTGGCAACATTTGTCATGTCTACGTAATCCATAATCCAATTTGGGTTCCTTTATTTTTTGCTGTTTTTGCTCTAACCACTAGTCAACAATTCGGTTCACAGCGGTCTCTATTGAAAGACACCTAGTGTCACAAACTCGCGGTATCTTTAATGTTGCCCAAGGGAATAAAAATAGACAATCCGTAAATAAAATAAATTCTTCTATATTAAGGAACACACAAGAGTCATAATCTACATACAACTATTTGCAACTAGGGTCTGCAATATCACAAAAATACGTTAGTTTGGACAATCACGATTATAGCTGAACGTATTTTTAAAATAGCTAGATTTGTAGCTAATAGCATTTTCACAAAATTAATAGCATTTCCACTTTCAAATTTGCTAGATCTAGCAACTAAATAGCTAAAATGGCAGCACCGGTGGGCAGCAAACTAAGTGGGTTGATTATGAGCTCTGATCTGCTATTAAATTTAAACAATTTAAGCCATTACATGCAGCTGCATTTGTTTGTAAAATATGCATAAATTCTATGTGCAAAAATTTCATATTTTATTATATAACTGATTCATAAGCGCGACTTGAATCATGAATCAGACTAAAAATTTATGTATTTAAATTAAATTACATTTTTGGGAAAATGGTGTTAAATACATTCAGCAAGCAAAGGAATTTAATTATTCAGAGCCCAAAGTTGCTAGATTTGAAAAAAATAGCTAGAAATAGCTAAAAAAAAGAAATGATAAATATGTTTTTACTTTATTTTATTTATTCAAAATCAAAAATTTAATAAAATGTATATTTTAGCATTTAAAACTAATGAAAATTCCAATAAGTATTTTTATTGGATTATAAATGATTACTAATTAAGACCGCGGTAGTAAAGAGCTTTAGCTAGCTGGTGCCAAATAAGAAGACAAGCGCGACTCCTTTCTTCAATTCATTTATTAGACTGACTGCTTGAGCAGCCTAACCTTCGCTTATGTTTATGACAATGTTGCCTAGCTATGTTGATAAGCGCATAGCAACATAGAGATATTCGACTGAGAGCATTTCAATTTGACATTACATGCATTTGACATTTCTAGCTCCCTACTTAACTCCATTGAACATCTTATAAAACTTAAACTATCGTAAGTGTTTCAACATGCCGGCCCCGTTAATGGCCCATAGCCCTTTAAGCAACTGGTAGTAGGGCAAGCTTGTGTATGGGGCGTTTCAGGATCGAGTTTGATGTGCGTACTTCGGCCACACGAACTTTATTGTCCTCTCCTGTGATAACGCGCGTCACGCGTCCTGTGAGCCATCGTTGAGGTGGTAGATTGTCCTCGTGTATGAGCACGAGGGAACCGATCACCAGATTGGGCGATTGAGTTGCCCATTGATTCCGTTGCTGCAGGTCAAGTAGGTAATCCTTCGACCAGCTGCGCCAGAAGCACTGCGCCTGAGCACTGACAGCTGCCGCCACTGCTTCAAAAACCCGAAGTTGGCCTTGCTGGTTACTCCGTCTGGCTCGGATTCGTGCGGCAGCGAACGAAGAGGTCTGCCGATCAGCAGATGTCCCGGTGTTAATGCCTCGCCATCGTTGGGGATCGTTGCTGAGCGCCAAGGTCGAGAGTTGAGCAGCGCTTCTATATCCACCAGATGCGTATTGAGCTCCTCCTGCGTTAGGTTCGCGTTGCCTACGCCTTTCAGTAGCCGCTGCTTGGCGGACTTCACCGCCGCCTTCCAAAGCCCTCCGAAATGAGGAGCTCTCGGTGGGATAAACACCCACTCTGTTCCCTTTTCCGCAGCGTACTCCATGAGCCCTTGCTGTTGTGCTGCGAAAGCTGTATGCAGATCCTTCAACATGCTGCTCGCTCCTGTGAAGTTCGTTGCGTTGTCGCTGTAAATTCGCTCTGGAGCGCCTCGTCTGCCCGTGAACCTTTTAAAACAATTTAAAAAACAATCAGTGGACAAATTTCCAATAGGTTCAATGTGAACAGCCTTTGAAGTGAAGCAGACAAAAAATAGCTACATATGTTTTGACAGGAGGCCTGCTGCGGATTTTAGAACTGACATGAACTGGTCCGAAAAGATCCACTCCACACACAGAAAATGCAATTCGTGGTCGCACTGATCGTCGCATTGATCAGCCATATATCCTCTCGAAAGAGAGACATCAGCACTTTCGCACCAGCATGATGATTTTTTAAATGTAAGTTGCGAATAAGAAGCTGCGATAAATGTGTATTCCGAGGCAGTAACATTGGAAACTTAGTCTCATAAGGTAGTTGCGCATTTAGTAGCCTACCACCCACTCTCAAAATTTTAAGTTTCACACTCCCATGTTGAAACTCATGCAGAAATGGATTCAACTTCTGCAAATTTGGGCTGAACTGTTTTGATTTGGATAAGTCAGCTCTTTCAAGTCGCAATTCAACGGATTGCACAGCTTCAACTAATTTGAGAAAAGCAAGCCTTAACTCAGATGCTGATAAAAGGATGGAACTATTGCCCTTTGTTCTGTACATGAAGCGGTTTACATAAGCCATAATCCGTACGAGTTTTGTAAGTACGGAAACTTTGGTAATCAACTGGATTACTGGGTGTGGCTCTGGAACAGTGAAAGTGTGCACTGTAACATTTTTCCTGTTTTCAAATATCATGAGAACCGGTGAGACCTCAACTTTTTGACGTTGAGGCCACTCGTCTTCAGATTTTATCAAAAACTCTGCCATTGAACCAAAAAGAACTCACCAACTCGTCTATGTCAGTGCCTCGTGAAAGAAGGTCAGCAGGATTGTGCTCTGAAGGCACATGTCGCCACGTAGCGTCAGCGGACAACTCTTAGCAAATCTGAAACTCTGTTTGCAACGGACACTGCTAGAGTCGATGGGTCTCTTTTCAGCCAGTACAAAACGACCTGAGAGTCTGACCAAAATGTGACTCTTCTAATGCACAACTTTTTAACCATGGGTGCTACTTGCTCCCAGAGTTTAGCCAATAAATGAGCAGCGCAGAGCTCAAGGCGTGGAATTGACTTGGTCTTTAGCGGAGCTACTCTAGATTTTGGCGTCAATAATCTACTTTCAATTTGACTCCCAGTGCTAGCTAGGACATAAATGCAACAGCCATATGCGTGACTTCTGATGCATCGGAAAATCCGTGGATTTCAATATTTTGGTGGTTGGCAAGACACACCCTCGAGGAATAGAAATTTTAGACAGATTTCGCAGGTTTGCTTGGAACTTTTCCCAATCCGTATAAAGGTGCATTGGAATGGACTCATCCCAATCAAGCTTTTGTTGCCTTAAGATTTGCAGCAGCATTTTGGCTTTCAATAATAGGCAAAGCAAGCCTAAAGGATCAAAGAGCCTAGCTGCTACTGACAAAATATTACGCTTAATGGGAACTATGGACTCCAAATGTGTCCTTTAGACGATAATGGATTGCGTCATCTCTAGGTGACCAGCAGCATCCCCAATGCTCTGACAGAATCCCCGATATTTAGCTGTAGATCTTTTCGCTGCTACTATGTTCAAATAAGTTTGGATGATTTGTTGCCCATTTTGCTAGTTTGAATCCTCCCAGCTCTAACACTTCAGTAACTTTCTTACATATGATTCGCACCTACGTAATTACCTAGATACAAATTTGGTGTACCTTTTACCTTACCTAGGTATTTAAAAATCCGATTACCCTTTACCTTACCAAGGTACAAATTTTCATGTACCTTCACAAAAGGTAAGGGAATAGGTACTTTAATTCAAAAAAGAATTTTGTTCTCAGTAACGCCAACAGAATAGCAAATTCTACGGGACTTTAGAGGAGATAAAAAAAGAAGATATCTATCTCTGTTCGTAAGAAGAAATGGTAAAGGTCAGAAACTGAGCTAAATCAATCTGATCCTGCTATATATTTGCGAAAACCAGAGGCGGAATAATCTGGTCTATTCCCGTGTCCGAATTTTGCCATCAAAAGAGTCGAATGAAAACAAATGAACATTTACCAATTCGGATTTCACATAATTTGATCAAAATGAATACTGGAACAGGGCCGAATATTTTAAATTTGGTCGAACCAGCGAATGGTCAGCATTTTACAGATATTTATATTATTAAAGTCCATGTGACCAAGTGATAAGAAATCTTAGGTCATTTTACAACAGAAGCCGACAAACTGATCGTCATAAGAGGCACAGAGATAGCTTGAAGTCATAAAAATTGGAAAGCAGTTGAGGAAAATCATTAATGAAAAGAAGGAATAATAATGGATCGATATGAGTCCCTGCGGATCCCAAAAAAAAAAAGGAAAAAGAATGTGCAATGCGCCCCAGTTGAAAGAATTTTTTAGAATTCTAGGTAAATATACAAGAAAATAAAATATTGCTTTAAATAAATTTAAAATATTAAAATTTGCAGCTTTCTTGTTGGATTAAAAATAAATCTTTCGAGATCCTTTTATGCGTCCAGAAATTTTTGATTTGATTACTTATTACAAAAGTACCTTTTTAGTACCTTTACCTTTACCTAGGTACTAAAAAATGCAGATACCTTTTACCTTACCTTGGTATAATTTCTTTCATTTACCTTGTACCTTACCTAGGTAAAAGTAATGAGTACCTTTCCAATCACTGCCTATACATTTTAGAGATATCAGCTGTTATTACATACCGATGCAAGAGAAACTGAATAAGGGTGGAATAAAGCTCCCTCTGAATAGTAGCACCAACCATAAGTGTTTCATTTAATGAAACTGACGTTGAAGTCTTACTCGATGCGTCACATACTACACGCAACTGGGTTGTGGTACTTTCAGGCCTCAGGACCTGGTGGAGACGATATAAGTGCTGTCATGTGACCCAAGTCACGATATTCTCGCATGAAATCGATATACATGTCAAAAGATGTTTATCCTTTTGTAATCTGCTCTCCAGCGATTGAAACCTTCTTTTTGCAGTTTCATACGACTGATCAGCAAGTTGGATCGATTTTAGCAGGCAACATTACTCAAACCGTCCAGAAGGCAGTCTTACAACGTTGTTTTTGGTAATGTTGCTCAAAAGCTACTTGTTCAGCCGTGTAAAAGGCGGCCTTCGATTTGGTTGGAACTTGCTCTAGTTCCCAAAATCTTTCAACCAACATATCGAGAGAACCTTTTTATTGAGCAGTGTGAGGTTGCAAGCTGCTATTTTGCTAGACTCAGCCTGAGAACATTTTCCAGAGAGCCACCCAACCAAACAACGTTTTTGTATAGCTGGTAGTTCGAGCTCAGTTTTATTTGACAACACAACGCACAACAGCTCGAAAAATATTTCAGCTCCTAATAAAATATCGACCTTGGCTGGTCTATGAAAATCATTATCTGCCAATTCAATGTTTGATGGAATGTTCCACTTCTGAGATATGGCCAGGTTGATACGAAGATATGGATCCAAGAATCTCAAAAATAAGAGTCGAAACGCCTTAACAAAATCAAACCGTTGAGCAAAGGACATAGCAGTAAAAGTCTGGCAGTTTCCAATATAATGATCAGCTGAACTGCAATATTAGCACTTATGTTCAGGCTTCCGATTGCCTTCTGCGCATGAAAATGACGATTTGTAGTTGACCTTACTTGAGTCATTTTTGACCTTAAATTTGCTCTTTGTAGATTCCTCAGCTGCCAAATATTGATATCGCCTATTAAGTTGCGTAGCACATTCGGACCACAGAGGAAGCTTGTTCTAATCGAGCTGCTCTTCAATCCTGGCTTTTGTAATATGATCCACCTTTGACAACATTATATGGATGAGCATAGCATTTGCAATGTCTGTGTCATTTCCGACGGACAAAAGTGAGGCATATATAGAGGACACAGTGTCAATTATAAACTTTACGCCGGAGCTTGATAGCTTTGGCATGCTAGGCATATCAAAAAGCTGTGCAATTGTGTCTAAAAACATAAGACACTTATTGTCGTATACGGACTCAAGCGTGGTCAGACCTTGGCATAATTGCAGTCCGTAATGGGAAAAGCCTTAACTGTGAATAATGCCTCATCAGTTAGACATGAAACCAAGTGGCTAAATTTTTCGACATCCGTAAGCGACGGGTGTTGTTGGAACCAGACTTTTAAAAGGCTTATAAAATTCTTAAATTCAGCATGTTTACCCCCAAATCTTGGTAGCTGCATCTTTGGCAAATGAGAATTATGCTGATTGGAAAAACTCATAGATGCATTGTGCATAAATCGCGAATCGTCTTCCTTTGTGGCCAGTGTTGCCAGAAGTTCAGAACTCAAAGTTGCTAGATTTTAGATTAAAAATTGCTAGAAATAGCTAAAAAAAAAAATTGTTAAAAAAATGGTAAATATGTTTTTACTTTATTTTATTTATTAGCAAATCAACAACTAATAAAATGTATATTTCAGTTTTTTTTAGCTTCTAAAGCTACTTAGCTTACTAAAACTTAAAGACAGGTTGTAATTTCTTCCAAATCAATAATTTCATCTTCGGAGTACTTTTGGCTCGATGAAATGATAATCAAATATTTGGCGGCAAGTCATAGTTGTGGCAACATTTGTCATGTCACGTAATCCATAATCCAATTTGGGTTCCTTTATTTTTGCTGTTTTTGCTCTAACCACTAGTCAACAATTCGGTTCACAGCGGTCTCTATAGAAAGCCACCTAGTGTCACAAACTCGCGGTATCTTTAATGTTGCCCAAGGGAATAAAAAATAGACAATCCGTAAATAAAATAAATTCTTCTGTATCAAGGAACACACAAGAGTCATAATCTATATACAACTATTTGCAACTAGGGTCTGCAATATCACAAAAATACGTTAGTTTGGACAATCACGATTATAGCTGAACGTATTTTTAAAATAGCTAGATTTGTAGCTAATAGCATTTTCACAAAATTAATAGCATTTCCACTTTTAAATTTGCTAGATCTAGCAACTAAATAGCTAAAATGGCAGCACTGGTGGGCAGCAAACTAAGTGGGTTGATTATGAGCTTGATCTGCTATTAAATTTAAACAATTTAAGCCATTACATGCAGCTGCATTTGTTTGTAAAATATGCATAAATTCTATGTGCAAAAATTGCATATTTTATTATATAACTGATTCATAAGCGCGAATCATGAATCAGACTAAAAATTTATGTATTTCAATTTAATTTAAATTTTTGGGAAAATGGTGTTAAATACATTCAGCGAAGCAAAGGAATTTAATTATTTGCCACACACCTTCACACACACACATGTACGAACACATGTGTGTGATGCTTGAAGAGGACGGTCGTGTTTAAAATCGCTTCTGTGAAAAGTGCGTTTTGTAGAGAAAACTCTAAAGTCAGTCCCCCAAGAGTGGTACAAGTGCGGTTGGTCATACACCTGATCGAGGGAAGTGTCCAAAGACGCGAGCAAGTGCCTGCCTTAAAAACTTAAATTTTAAATTTTTTTGGGGGCTACGCTGGCCAAACAAAAACAATTTGGTAAATGACAAAAAGGCAAAGCTAACTTCGACTGTGCCGAAGTTTTAATACACTTGAAAAACTTTTCTCCAACTGATTTAACCGGTAAAATATATATAGGATATAGATATCAGATATTTTAAATTTTTTAAATCATTGATAACAATTTGATACCATAAAAAAGTTTTCTTAGTAAAACATATTTTACGACCGATCGGTCCTATGGCAGCTATATGCTATAGTCATCCGATTTTGGTATCCGATTGGTTATAGTAAGATAATAATGTGTGTTGCTACTTGTAGAGTTTTTAACAAATAGCTTATTTAACTAAGTTTAAGTGTGTTTTATGTTATTTTGTTGTTGTTTACTATGTGGGTGGTGATCAAATCCTGCGACTGGCTAAGTCAGTGGGGTGTAAGGGAAGCAGTCTTCTCCTGGCTCGAATCCCGTTGATCCTTCTCCTTCTAGCAACGCCACTTGCCAGATTGTTTGGGTGACACGCGACCTTATCCAAGTACCGAGCTGCTTGTGTGTTTATAATATCCCCTACCATAGAGACTTTGAAATCCCGCTCAAGGTCACGTGTGCGTATGTACACTCGGCTCCTGAAATACTCCCCAGCATCTTGGCCTGGAATGTGCGTATTCGGTTTAGATGAGACTTTGCAGCGATTCCGTACACCTGCACACCGTACCGTCAGATTGGTGCAATGATTACTTTGTATACTAGAATCTTATTTTTAAGCGAGAGCTTGTTATTGGCGTTAAGGACCCATCTCATCTTTCGCGCCTTGGCTTTCATGCAGCCTACCACCTCCTTGACATGTTGGCGAAATGTGAGCCTTTTGTCAAGGGTAACCCCGAGGTATGTATGGCTGGTTTTGTGAGGTAGCACCTCTCCATGTAAAAAGACTTCAGGGCTGATGTCCCTCCTTAGCGTATATGTTACATTTGCACACTTTTCCGGGTTCACTGCGATGTTCCACCTGCACGCCCAGTTCTCGAACCTTTTCACGTATTCCTGGAGCGTATAGGTGGCTGTATAGACACACCGATTTCTGACCATAATCGCAGTGCCATCTGCAAACGTGGCTACTAATAGGTCCTGCGGGTCGTCGATTCGCACTGACCGAGTGGTTGGCATGTCACTTGTAAACAGGCTATACAGAGCACACTGCCCTGAGGAACTCCTGCTCGAATTCTCTTCTTTCAGGATGCAAGGCCATCCCTGACCACCCTGAAGGATCTATCATCAAGGAATGATATGATCATCAGAAAGAGTTGAGGATTGAGCGTTCCCTTGATTTTCGATAGCAGGCCAGTTTGCCAGACACGGTCAAACGCCTGTTGAATATCCAAGTACGCAATGAAAATGTATATAATCTTCGAAGTCGAGACGTCTCATTTGTTGTTGGACAAGAAGTTTTTCGTAGGAATTTCCAGAGCAACAATTCTCGCAAAAGGATTTAACGCAAAGTTTGCACCAACCTTTGTGAAGGCCAGAGTCCGAAGTGCTAGGAAACAGTTATGAACTCGAGGATATGCAAGGTAACCTAAGCGGAAAATATCACGCTAAGGACATAAAGCAAAGTAAAGATCAGTTTCCTTGTTACAAGCGAGTATCACCCTTGAGATAACCCCAGAGTCTGGGGGATTTGAAGTGGCGCTTTTTTACAAGGCCAGCAAACAGATTTTTCATAATGCCTAAAAGTTTGCAAATTGTTTTGCCTAGCTCGTTTAATTTTAGAAGTAGGTCTTGCTTTTGGTACTATTTTGTTGTAGTCTTAGTAATAGCTAATTTTATTCCTAATATAAATAATTCAATTTTTCCCTAAGAAAATAATTATAGAGTCTAATTTTATAAATAATTGTTGGATCATTCATTATCATTTGCATTGTTTTTCGCAAATCAATGTATCGGCAAAGTACCCAAGTACCTGATAAACTGACAAAATATGACTCAATACAGCCGTGGGTATCCGATGTACTGACAATTGCATTTCTGCTGTAAGCACATCCGCCTACTGGTTAGCTGCCTTTTCCGGTTGCCAGCCTCTGTCTTTTCTTTTCTTGAACTTTGACCAGAGTGGTTGTGCCTGCAAAGCATAAGCACCGAAAACACTCAGAAGAAAAAAAAATCTTGTATAACCCCTCTCACATATTTTTTTGGGAATTATACTCTTCGTGCTATGTACGACTTGCCACGATCGATAAGATTAGCCTGTTTTGCAAAATATGAGCTTTCAACCTGCAATAAATAATTATAAAAAAAACAATAAAATATAATTAAACCTATCTTTTCTATCTTCTATGAAATTTCCGGGTGGCACAGAAAGCTAGGGTGTCTGCGTACGCCAATAAAAAAATACTGCGTTCCGTGCCTTGATTTTCTTCTAAAGGCGTTGAAATGTTGCACTTCGTTAGGCAGAAACTTTTCGATCTATCATTCTTTTTCTGATACATGCTCAGCGCTCCATTATTCTGCTGAACACGGCAATTGATAATAACAATTTGATACCATAAAAAAACTTTTCTTAGTAAACACATTTTTCCGACCGATCGGTCCTATGGCAGCTGTATGCTATAGTCATCCGATTTTGGTCAATTTTTTCAAAATTATGTTTTTTGACCGACCGTTTCTATGGGAGCTATATACCTAAAAAAAAACGAGTGCAACGCTATAGAGATACGATTTTAATAAATTTTTCCAGAAATGTGTGGAAGCACATAAAACTAACATATACCAAGATTAGTAACGCTACGATGGAAAACAAAAAAGTTGTTCTTACTATAACTAGTTTTTTAACCGACCGTTTCCATTGCAGCTATATGCTATAGTCATCCGATTTTGATCAATTTTTTTATAAATGTGTGGAAGCATATTTAACCATTATATACCAAGATTTGTGACGCTACGATGGAAAACAAAAAAGTTTTTCTCACTAGACCTAGTTTTTTGACCGACTGTTTCTATGGCAGCTAGATGATATAGACATCCGATCCGGCCGGTTCCGACATATTAGTTGCGCGCAGTAAAAAGAAGACTTTGTGCAAAATTTCAGCTCGATAGCTTTAAAACTGAGGGACTAGTTCGCGTAGAAACAGACAGACGGACGGACGGAAAGACGGACGGACGGAATGACGGACGGACGGACAGACGGAATTGAACTCAGCTCGTCGTCCTGATCAAGAATATATATATATAGTTTATGTGGTCGAAATTGAATATTTCTATGCGTTACAAACTTCTGGGCAAAATTAATACACTCTCCAAGTGTATAAAAAATACGCCACAACAACAAACAATAGAGAACCCTGGGTTTTGTCATCCATCTATCACCGAGCTTTTTATGCTTATTTAAATATTATTATATTCAAATATAAAAATATACTTTTCCAAAGGAGAAGAAGGTGCAAAGGTCGCGGATCTGACCGACTGCCATCCCTTCCTCTGCGGCGGTGCACAGCCTAACAGGGCTCTGGCGACCGGATTGGAGCGGTATAACTCCCAACGGTTAAAAGTCAGAGGGAAACCTTTGGCCACCGCAGGACTCCTTAGAGAAGTAAATCAATAAATAAATAAATAATCAAATCAAATAAATTGTTAAAATAAATACTTATATTTATATATCCAAAAGCGCGTCGAATATTTTTTGTTATTTTCCTTCCCCTTCTTCTAAATTCAAAAATTTAGAAGGCAGGAATAATAAGCACAAATCCTGGGCCACGCCCATTGCGACGGCGGCTCATGCCAAAGCAAATGTTTAAGCTACTTGTGAAGTTGATCCCGTTTCCGAGAGCGTCAAAAATCGCACGGACTCCCCCCGAGGCACATCTACAAGTAGTTGCGAGCCAACACCTACCACGGTGTCAAGCTGGGAGACGGAGTCGGAAACCCCAAAGAGGGGCAGAGAGAATCAAGTCCTACAGGTGCAATACGGTCCACCCCACCGAAAAAGCGCAGAGGTTCTGGACCAACCACCATTAACCAGATGCGTGTTCTGGGCAAAATGCTGGATGAGATCATATTCCTCGTAAATGAGAAGAAACCAGTGGTACGCCATATAAACCAGGGTATGAAGGACTCGCTGTCGAAAATGAGAGAAATCCAGATAAGCGTCAGTGAGAACCTGGAATCAGCATCGGCAGAACCACAAATCTGCTCCCGGAACTGAACTCTCATCGACCCCAAATTGAGCAGAGGAGCCTGTTACGCTTGAGAAAGCTGACAGCTCAGCGCAAACTACACCCTCACTGGGAGGGCTCTCCCAAGACGCAAAGGATCCCAAGGCCAACTCCGCAAAGACTGAGTGCTCGACGCAGACCTCCCAAGGGACGGAAGCAAGGCGCCAGCGCAATTTCCAATCGGGCTACAGCGAAAACACGATCGGGTACCGCTGATGTACTGAAGGTGTAAGCACCGCCAGGCCCACAAGTGAAAAAAACAGGACCCTCTGACCAGTGGTTAAAAAGTGGTGAAAAGGTAGGTAAGAAGCGAGCAGATATGCCTCTCCAGAAACCTCAGATGCACTTGTTGTCTCCGGCAGATCGGACTATCATATAGCACTTAACACGGTCACAAGGCGCGGGACGACCGGCTTAAAAACGTTGGCGACAATGTCAAAAGGGTTCGCCGCACTGCCAATGGCGACTTCCTGCTCGAACTGAATGGACCTGGCTTAGAATGCACGCAACAGCTCAAGGCTGAGATTGAGCAGGTGCTGGGACAGCGCGGGCATCCAGTGCCTTACTCCGAACCGCGTTTGAAATCAGCGACCTCGATGCGCTGGCAACCCGGCAGGAAATTGTTGTTGCCCTGTCCGCTCAAGCAGGCATCCCGCTTGAAGCCTGCAATATCAGAAGTCTGCGCAACTCATTCGCGGAAACGAAAGTGGCGATTGTTAGCGTACCAACGAACCATGCAAGACGAGCATTAGACCTGGGAAAGGTAAAAATCGGCTGGACACGCTGCCGAATAATACAGCGCGAGGGCATCAGAAGATGCTACAGATGCCTTGAGACTGGGCACATTGCAATTCGCTGCAGTAACCCAGTGGACCGAACAAACTGTTGCTTAACATGCGGGGGAAATGGGCACAAAATCGCAGCCTGTCAGAATGCAGCAAGGTGCTACCTCTGCACCACCAAGGGCATAAAGGATGTAAGTCATCAGGCAGGCATCCGAATGTGTTCATCGACTCATCGAAACGTGGAGCCCAGGCAGACCAAACATGCAGCTGATTCAACTTAACCTGAATCACTGCATCGCTGCGCAAGATCTGCTGTTGCAAACTGTGCGAGAGCGGCCCACAGATCTTGCGATACTAAGCGAGCCATATAGGGTAGGTGATGACAGCAGCAAGTGGGCCGCGGACAAAACAGGGAAGGCAGCAATTTGGCTGTGTGGAAAAGCAGCCATGCAGCTCTCAGCGGTGCGTTCAGCGGATTGATTTGTACGTGCAAAAATTTGTGGTATTTGGGTATACAGTATTTACCTTGCCCCCAGCCTCAGCATTACAGAATTCTCTGCTATCCTGGATACGCTGGTAGCTGATACCTGGGGTCGAAATCCACTAGTCATCGCTGGTGATTTCAACGCTTGGGCAGAAGACTGGGGCAGTGTACCTACAAATACAAGAGGAAGAACGCTACTCGAGGCTTTTTCGACTCTGAACATTGGACTATTGAACAATGGCTCTCTCTCTCAAAACAAAACAAAAACATACGAAAATCAATGGCAGAAAGCCAGAGAGGGGAAAATTCATAGCATATCTGTAGATACTTATATCACATATGCATAAGCAGTTTGTCTTGTTGTTGTTGTTTTTCTTAGCTATTGTTATGCTTTACATTTTCAATTTAAAATGGGTTTGGGTACTTGCATTGGAAACTTGATAGTCCTGAGATACTCTATTCACAGGTATTATAAATATTATTTTTGACACAAGTCATATAAATAAGACAGCTGTTCATTTAGATGTCAAAGCTAAAGTACTAAAACGAGATGCTTCTTTAAGTCAGCTGAGAATAGTACTTTAAAAATAAACCGTTTTGTTTTTAAAATTTAAAGATTATTTTGTGTTCTCTTTAGAGAATTTAGTTTTAATCAATTAAAAATTTAATGATAATGATAATAATGCATCCTTTAGAGTTTTTTTTGAAGTTTACAACATTTTTAATTCTCAAAACTAACCTAAAATAAGAATTTTGTTCTCAGTTTTCGAAATACTGAACTAAGTTTTAGCTTTTGAGAACGTTCTCGTTCTTAAATTTCCACTGTTTAAGTAAGGAATTTTATTTTTTTTTTTTGAGTGTATGATTAAAGCCTTGATTAACAAAAGCTTTGTGTTCGCTCTCAGAAGCCAGTCCAATATATCAGTCCCTTTATAAGTAACAGCAAGAGCCCCAGCTCGCTTAATGTGACCACAACAGGTAGGTCTCAATTCCAGTAACTCGCAGAGGGATTATCTGCAAGGCTGAGACATTGAGCTTGATCCAAGGTGTGTTGCCTCTTTTCTGTATCTTCTCTGTGTCATCAGCATAAGTGGGATGCAATTTTTAACTAGAAAAGACAGAAATGTTGACGAAAGGAAGGAAGTAGAAAGTAAGTGGAGAAGTAGGAAGAGGGAAGGAGAAAATAAAAAGAAGATATAAAAGGAAACTTATAAAAATGTTTATTACACCGTACTTTAATCCAAAAGTTGATTTTTTTTTGCATTAACTCGAATAATTAATTAAAAACTTAAAACTTGGTAGCTATGACATGTTTATAGAAATTATAAAAAAAAACAATTGTATGTGTTATTCCAAAAAATATCGAATAAATCAAATAAAAAACATCAAATAATAATTAAAATCATTTACAAAAAGAACCTTACTCTAAAAAAACGTAATTCAGTCTGAGGGATCCACTTTAAAAATGAAGCATCGGTCTATCGAATCGTTGTATTACTTTTTAAAGCAAGCTTTAAAACGAACTTATTCAAAATTTTAAAGACCGTGACAATAGATTTGTTTAATTTATTCCAAATAAAATCGATTTGCGGACCATAGTGCACTGGGCAAAAAAAAACGAGAAGGCAAAGCACACTTCGACTTTGCCGAAGTTTTAATACACTTGAAAAACTTTTCTCCAACTGATTTAACCGGTAAAATATATATAGGATATAGATATCAGATATTTTAAATTTTTAAATCATTGATAACAATTTGATACCATAAAAAAGTTTTCTTAGTAAAACACATTTTACGACCGATCGGTCCTATGGCAGCTATATGCTATAGTCATCCGATTTTGGTATCCGATTGGTTATAGTAAGATAATAATGTGTGTTGCTACTTGTAGAGTTTTTAACAAATAGCTTATTTAACTAAGTTTAAGTGTGTTTTATGTTATTTTGTTGTTGTTTACTATGTGGGTGGTGATCAAATCCTGCGACTGGCTAAGTCAGTGGGGTGAAGGGAAGCAGTCTTCTCCTGGCTCGAATCCCGTTGATCCTTCTCCTTCTTAGCAACGCCCTTGCCAGATTGTTTGGGTGAGACGCGACCTTATCCAAGTACCGAGCTGCTTGTGTGTTTATAATATCCCCTACCATAGAGACTTTGAAATCCCGCTCAAGGTCACGTGTGCGGATGTACCACTCGGCTCCTGAAATACTCCTCAGCATCTTGGCCTGGAATGTGCGTATTCGGTTTAGATGAGACTTTGCAGCGATTCCGTACACCTGCACACCGTACCGCCAGATTGGTGCAATGATTACTTTGTATACTAGAATCTTATTTTTAAGCGAGAGCTTTATTGGCGTTAAGGACTCATCTCATCTTTCGCGCCTTGGCTTTCATGCAAGCCTACCACCTCCTGGACATGTTGGCCAAATGTGAGCCTTTTTGTCAAGGGTAACCCGAGGTATGTATGGCTGGTTTGTGAGGTAGCACCTCTCCATGTAAAAAAGACTTCAGGGCTGATGTCCCTCCTTAGCGTATATGTTACATTTGCACACTTTTCCGGGTTCACTGCGATGTTCCACCTGCGCCCAGTTCTCGAACCTTTTCACGTATTCCTGGAGCGTATAGGTGGCTGTATAGACACACCGATTTCTGACCATAATCGCAGTGCCATCTGCAAACGTGGCTACTAATAGGTCCTGCGGGTCGTCGATTCGCACTGACCGAGTGGTTGGCATGTCACTTGTAAACAGGCTATACAGAGCACACTGCCCTGAGGAACTCCTGCTCGAATTCTCTTCTATCGGGATGCAAGGTCATCCTGGACCACCCTGAAGGATCTATCATCAAGGAATGATATGATCATCAGAAAGAGTTGAGGATTGAGCGTTCCCTTGATTTTCGATAGCAGGCCAGTTTGCCAGACACGGTCAAACGCCTGTTGAATATCCAAATGCTGCTGCAACAACGGTACTCCTTGGCGTGGAAACCTTCCAGCACAGTTGAACGCTCTGTGGAGTTGTTCAGGAGTGACAGGTCTGAGTCGAAAACCAAACTGAATCTTGGCTTTGCTCCTTCTTGCAGCTGGAGTTGCACGAATCAAAAATTGTATGTGGACTATCTTGGTCCATAGATCAAGATCAAAGTCTGGCCATGTAGGAATTTTTATTGTACTTGACCATTTTACAAAATTCCCATTCCTTAAAGCTGTTAAAAAAATTTAGTGCGGATGCCATACTGTAGTATTTGGAAGAGGATTTGTACCATTGCTTTGGCGTCCCTGAAACGGTGGTATCTGACAATAGGGTACAGTTTAAATCTCACGTTTTTAAGAACTTAATGCACAGATATGGAATAAACCATGCCTATACAGCTGCTTATGCTCCTCAGGCCAACGCTTCCGAGCGTGTAAATAGGTCAGTTATTTCTGCAATCAAGGCTTACATACATCCCAATCAATCCAACTGGGATGAGAATCTCAGTAAGATTTGTAGCTCATTGAGCTCAAGTCTACACTCAGCAGTAAATAACACTCCCTATGGATTAGTTTTTGGACAGCATATGATAACTAACGGCTACACTTATCGACTCTTACGTGACCAAAATCTGCTAGAAGATCGTGCAATTTGTTTTAACCAAGATGATTCTTTAGATTTGATGAGGAATAAAGCGATTCACGGGATGCGAAACCAGCATATACGCAATGAAAATGTATATAATCTTCGAAGTCTAGACGTCTCATTTGTTGTTGGACAAGAAGTTTTTCGTAGGAATTTCCAGCAGAGCAACTTCGCAAAGGATTTAACGCAAAGTTTGCACCAACCTTTGTGAAGGCCAGAGTCCGAAGTAAGCTAGGAAACAGTTATTATGAACTCAAGGATATGCAAGGTAACCTAACCGGAAAATATCACGCTAAGGACATAAAGCAAAAGTAAAAGATCGTTAGTCCTTGTTACAAGCGAGTATCACCCTTGAGATAACCCCAAGTGCGATTTTGGTCGGGGGGATTTGAAGTGGCGCTTGTTACAAGGACTAACGATCTTTACTTTTTGCTATTGTGCTATTGGAAACACCGCTATTATATGTATTCAAAATTTCTTTGCACCAATCCACACGAGCCTTTTTTTGTGAGATTGTCAAATTGTGCGGGATCCAACGAGAACAAACCTTTTTTACGCCCAAGTGTTTATGCAATATCGAATGTACGCTGGTGGAAGAAATGCCCAAGGATGCCTCTATCTCACGGTATGTCACATGACGATCTTGCATTATCAGTTCTCGCACGCAATCAATGTTTTCAGGCTCAACGACTGTTTTTGGTTTTTGTTTCGAGCGTGCGTCGCCCGCGATTGAATTCATTAAACCAATTTTTCACAGTGCTATAGGATGGTGCTTTATCGCCATACAAAGATTTAAGTTCATCGTTGCACTCTTGTCGTGATAACCCACGTCGAAAGTTGTGAAAAATGATTGAACTAAAATTTTCACAGGGTAATTCCATTTTTCTGCCGAGGTAAGTTTTGGATTAATCGTTAATCGATATCAACCGTGGTCACACATGAAAGATTTCTATGGAGCTTTTATCGATAAAAGTCCAAACTTTTTTGGAAAAGGCCAATTGGTCCTAAAATAGCTAGAAGTGAGAACCACTTCTTATTTCTGAGCGATAAATACAGTTGGAATTGAAATAAAAACAAATTACAAATGCGTTTTTCACAGTGAAATTACAAGAAGTCAAGAATAGCCCGAAATTCTCTGAAAGTTTTGTTTCTTTAAAAGCTCACAGCGGACTTGAGCTGCATCTTTGAGCGCTTTACTTAGCTTTTAATTTTATTGAAATATTTTAAAAAAATATTGTAATTTTAAAGATCAAAATATTTATTTCATTTCGCTTGCAGAGCCATTAGGATCACTGTGTTTCGTTCGTTTTCACCTCTCCTCTTAGTTCTTGAAAATTCATAAGAATTCTACTGTTGCTTGACAAAATAATTAAGTCTGAAGAACTTCTGATCCTCTTTCATATGCTTAATTATACCCGTTACTCGTAGAGTAAAAAGGGTATACTAAGTTCGTGCAAATGTATGTAACAGGCAGAAGGAAGCATCTCCGACCCCATAAAGTATATATATTCTTGATCAGCATCAATAGCCGAGTCGATATAGACATGTCCGTCTGTCCGTCTGTCTGTCTGTCCGTCTGTCTGTCTGTCCGTCTGTCTGTCTGTCCGTCTGTCTGTATGAACACCTAGATCTCAGGAACTATAAGAGCTAGAGCTACCATTTTTTCAGTGTAGACTTGTATCTCTGCACGCAGATCAAGTTTGTTTCAAATTTTTGCCACGCCCCCTCCCGCCCCCGCAATATGAAAAAACCTCATATCTCCCACAATTTTAAAAATAGATTGTTCAAACCTTCTAGACATATATTTTAATCATCATTACCTATCGATCCGCCATACATCATTTTCGATCAGAAGAACGATAGAAGAGTTGCCACCCACGCAATTTGAAAAATATCTCATATCTCCCACTATTTTGAAGATGGATTATTCGGACCTTCTAGAGATATATTTTAATCACCATTACCTATCGATCCGCCATACATCATTTCCTGATCAGATGAACGATAGAAAAGTTCCGCCCACGCAATTTTTTGAAATACCTCAAATCTCTCACAATTTTAAAGATAGATTGTTCGAACCTTCTAGACATATATTATGATCATCATTACCTATCGATCCGCCTTACATCATTTTCCGATCAGATGAGCCATAGTTGGTTGCCGCCCCCGAATTTTGGAAAAATTCCTCATATCTGCCACAATTTGGGCATCTAATAAAATATCTATCTATCTAATAAAATATTCTTAAATAATCTTTGAGTAACGGGTATATCGAAGTCGAGCAGGGCCGACTTCAACTTAAGTTCTCGTTTTGCTTTGTAGATGAGCAGCTGCTGACTTATTTAATTAGTTCTTTAAAAACTAAATCTTTTAACGACAACTTAAATTGTCATTTAAAATAAGCCACAGTACCTAAGCTTATTCAAGTAGCAGAGATTATGGTATATAACTTCTAAAATTTTGCTCAACTACAACAAAGAATTTACACACTGTCCCTCTCTATCTCTCACTCGGTACACAGCTGGGAAAACGTGATCTAAGTTTGGTCCAAAAAAGTTGTTGATAGTTAAAAACGGGCCAAGGGTCACCAGTCAGCAGTCACATGGTTGCCACACCAGTACACAGCTGGGAAAACGTGATCTAAGTTTGGTCCAAAAAAATTGTTGATAGATAAAAACGGGCCAAGGGTCACCAGTCAGCAGTCACATGGTTGCCACACCAGGGGCATGGGTAATTATCGAGACAATGCGCGTCGAGCTTCAAGTTTGTCGAGTGCAACTCGCCAACTCTCCTCCTCTTGTGTGCTGTATATTTTTATTATTTTTTTTGGCTCCCAGGAAGTGCAGTAAATTGTGCGACACAAAAATAGTACTTAGAACAGGACAATGGCTTTGAAAATGCACCATGCAGCAATTGCGCCTTAAATTAAGTCCAGGTTGAAAGCGCTACGCTTCAGTAAGAAAAAGCATTTGCAAATAAATAGCCGTGATATGTGACAAACAAGCAAGTGTGCAAAACTGAATAAACATATTTTATATATTTATCACCTTGACAGAAAACTTTGCTCAAATCTAACAACTGAAATTTTGTACCGACCGAAACTTTTAGTTCATCAAACTGTTCGGCTTTTGTTGCACTTAACTACCACCCTCAACTTTTCACCACTAAACTCCTCTAACCCACTTGGGAACATAATGTGTTGATTTGTGTAAGTTGAGCCACTAAAAACACAAAATGGCAACCGAGTGAAATGACTTTTCAATGTGACAGACACAAAGCAAAACGGAAAGTAGGCAAAATGGTTTAATTAGTTGGATGAGGACAGACAAAAGGCTTCTTTGGAAATTCTAGCCCCCAAATTATTTATATTTATTGAACCCTGGAATTGTTAACAATAAGTCGTTAATATTCAATTAAGTGAAGCGTAAATAAAGCATTTAGTATTGCTAGTCGCCATTTGCTCACTGCCTGCGGATTTGGGTTTTTGGATTTTGGCTTTTATTTTTGCGCGTTGATGCGGAACCTAAAATAGCGCAGAGTTCGCGCGAGTTTAGTTTCTCTCGTCTTTATGGGTGGAAGAGATTTATGTGATTTGGTATCCGGCATGAAAAACAATTCAATGCATTAAAGCCGAAACTTCTGTTGCTATATTTTTTTGGGGAGTAATTGCAATAAGGCAAAATTGAAGAATTTAAGATTTCAAATTTTTGTATCGGTTTTCAATCGTCATATCAGAGATCTGCAACGAGCGCACTCGTGTCTGCTCGCTTAGCCTTTCCAAAAATGCGATACGAGCAAGCTTTTCGATCAAAAGCTTTGAGCCTTTTTAAGCTCACAGATAAAGATTAAATAAAATTGAATGGCGAGTATAAAGATGTATCTATTACAGGTGAGGCGAACAATAAAATTTTAAAGCTCTTAGCTTTTTGCCAAACAGACAACATTTGCATGAATAGCAAACTGACAATATGTAAGCTATGAAATGAAAGATTTTAAATGATTGCCACACCTATAATAACGTAGCTCGTGTTGTGTAAAAGCTTGTGTTGAAAATATGAATTTAAAGTTTCAACGCAATATGTCTCCTCTCTATAAAATTCCATTTCTAATAACTATCGCAATTTCTATCTCCTCACTTGTGTTTGCCTATTCTGTTTTATTGTCTGCCTGCGTGCAGCATTTTTGGATCAGTCACTAATAAACTTGAAAACGAATAGGTTATGGGCCCAGGGCGCGGCGATAAAAGTGACGTGTTCTTACGAAAAGAAACTTCTGGACTTTTTGTGATTTTACCCCTGGCAGTAGAAAGTGAATTGTTCTTACGAAAAGAAATTTCTGGACTTTCTTGTGTGACTCGGTTGTGTATTTTCTTATCAGAAAAATGAGTTCCTCAATTCACTCGATAGAAAAACTGGACGATGACAATTACAGTGCGTGGTCAATTCAGATGAAAAGCGTCCTTATTCATTCTGATTTGTGGTCGGTCGTCTGTGGTCGGTTGGTGAAAAATGAATCCGAAGAACAAAAGGCTAATTTCGATGCAAAAGACGAGAAGGCGTTTGCCAGCTTGATGCTGTGCATCAAGGCTTCACAGATCAATCATGTCAAACATTGCTCCTCGGCACTATGTGCATGGAAGAAACTAGCTGCGATCCACATGCCCTCTGGTCCCGCGCGTCGGATTAGCTTACTCAAAGAATTGCTACATATGAAAATGGCAGAAGCCGAATCTCTGGGAGCTCATGTTAATAATTTTTGCTCTACCGTTAAGAAATTAAATGAAATTCAGTTGAGCATTCCGGATGAAATTTTAAGCATATTGTTGTTGTCGAGTTTGCCTGACTCGTACGAAAATTTCGTGGTAGCAATCGAAACGCGAGACGAATTGCCTTGTTTGAACACGCTCAAAATCAAGCTGCATGAAGAAGGCCAAAGACGCAAGGCAAATGAAGGCCCCGAAAAGTGCGAACAAAAAGTGTTCGGGTCTCGTAAATCGTAAATCGAAAGACGGAAAGCAAAAACACGAAGTTATTTGCTGGACGTGTGGTCGTCGCGGGCACAGAGCTGCAAATTGTCGATCAAAAGAAGGTGCGAGAAAGAAAGACAGTGAAAAATTTCCAGAGAAATCGTTATCCGTTTTCTGTTCGGGAGCCAAAGGCGAGTTGTCAAAAAATGTGTGGTGTCTAGACTCTGGCGCCACGGCTCATTTGTGCTGTGAGAAATCGCAATTCGTGGACATGAAAGAGCATAAAGAGCGCATTCTATTGGCAGGGAATAATTACATTGAAGCTAAGGGGACGCGGGCGGCCTAGAAAAGTTTATACAGGTCGGCCTGGACGCCTACGCAAGGAGTACAACGTGCTCAACATCATGACTGCAGACGATATTGCGGTTCCAAATAGCGTCAAGGAGGCGTTAAGTATGGTACATGGTGACGAATGGAGGGCTTCCATGCACAAAGAGATGGATAGCCTGCGTGCCAACGAGACTTGGTCGTTGGTGGATTTACCCGAGGATGAGAAGGCCATTGGCTGCAAATGGGTATTTACAGTAAAACGCGACAAGTTTGGTAGTATAGAGCGCTTTAAGTCTCGTCTTGTTGCAAAGGGTTGCGCTCAACGTTATGGCGTAAACTTTACTGAAACTTTCTCACCTGTGGCTCGTTATTCGTCAATAAGACTCGTCATTGCATTGGCAGTTGAAAATAAAATGTACATGCACCAAATGGACGTTTCCGCTGCCTACTTGAATAGCGATTTGCATGATGTGGTTTACATGCGTCAACCAGAGGGGTTCATCGACGAACGATACCCAAAGAAAGTGCTGAAATTGCGCAAATTGCGCAAGAGTGGGCGCGAATGGAATGAGAGACTAAATGCTGTGCTCCTGAAGATTGGTTTTGCTCCCTGTCCCAGCGAACCATGTGTGTACACTCAAAAGGATGGAGGCAGCATTAACATCATAGTTGTGTACGTTGACGATCTCATACTTGCCTGTTCAAAGAAGGAGGATCTCAACAAGATAAAAGCGCTCATTGCCAACGAGTTTGAAGTTGTCGATGGAGGCGCTCTGAAACATTTCCTAGGAATGGAAATCGATCGAACAGGAGAAACCGGGGGCGTGAGAATTGGTCACAAGCAATATATTGAGGGTCTTCTGAACGAGTATTCTATGCAGAACTGTAAGCCAAATGTAATACCTTTGGAAGCCAACCATCAAGTAAAATGTGACCATGCCGACTGCCAGCGAGTGAATCAAGTCAGCTATCAATCATTGATTGGTTCATTAATGTATCTGGCAATCACTTCTCGCCCTGACATTATACATTCTGTTACGAAATTGGCTCAACAGAATGCAGATCCTCACAAGGAGCACGAAGCTGGTGCTAAGCGTGTGCTGCGCTATTTGAGGGGCACTGCTGACATGCAATTGCACTACGAGCGTACTGGTCAGCCAATTCATTGTTTTGTGGATGCAGACTGGGCTGGAGATAGTACCGACAGGAAGTCCTTTAGCGGATGGGCTTTCTTTGCTGCGGGTGCTGCCTTCACATAGGAGTCAAAGAAGCAAAGTGTTGTTGCCCTCACGCACTGGAGGCAGAGTATGTTGCACTCTCAACGGCAGCAAAAGAAGCGGCGTACATACGAAAGCTGGTCAACGAGATGGGCTTTGGTGATCTACAGGTTGTAAAAATATTCAGCGATAACCAAAGTGCCCAATGCCTAGTGAAAAACGCCACCTTCCATGCCCGCAGCAAGCACATTGATATCAAATATCATCACGCAAGTACAAGAGAGTGAAATTAATCCACGAAAATATGATATCAGATGTTCTAACGAAAAATTTAAATAGGGTCAAACATGAAAAATGTATAAATATGATGGGTATATGTTAAATTTGTATCAATTTCTGTATAATATATAAAAGAATTACGTTTATTTTTTGTAAAGGTAGACATAATGCTTTGAGAAGATTTGATGTGAAATATGAATTTAAAGTTTCAACGCAATATGTCTCCCTCTCTATAAAATCCCATTTCTAATAACTATCATAATTTCTATCTCCTCACTTGTGTTTGCCCATTCTGTTTTATTGTCTGCCTTCGTGCAGCATTTTTGGATCAGTCACTAATAAACTTGAAAACGAATAGCTTGTTTGGCTTGTTAATCGTTGAACTGAATCAAAGCGAGCTGTGCGAGCAGAAAAATTAGCATGATCGCCTCTAATTTTGCTCTCTTTTGATCTCTTGTTTCGAAAAGCGGAAGCTATTACATGCGCCGCTCTCTCGTCGCTCTTTCTTGCAGCAAGATCTGAGCTTTGTCGCTCGTATCACTCGAAGGCATAAATAAGCTTGAACTATTATTAATAATGATAATAATAAATTTATTTAAAACCAATGAACATGAAATGCTTATATGAACGATTATGAGATGCTTATAATAACAAAATTGCAAAAAAAAAGTTACGAAATAATTACAAAAAATTACACGTTCTATTTCTTAAAGGATTTAAATAATGCGAGACTATGACTATACGTCGTGTTGATTTAGGGGCTTGTTTTTGTTGTTTTAATTTAATAATTAAAACTAATATCCGCTTTCTAAACTGAGTGGCCTGATGCAAAAACTGTATTAAAAATTTCCAGTTTGATCCGTAATCAGTAATGGATTGGGCTTAGCACAGAATTATTGAATTATATTAATCTATGATCTCTTAGTATTGAACATCTACCCAGAAAAAGATTAATAGCATTAATATAATTCCTAGATATTTATACTCAGGCACAATCTTATTGGTTCGCCCTGAAATGTCAAATTTTCAGCCTTTGCAAGGCGCCTTCCTTTCCTGAAAATCATTATTTTCATGGCCATATTAACTTTCATGTTCCAGTCGATCAATCATATGCTGCAATGCTGTGACTTCATCAGACATTATAAGCAAAAGAGACGAAAGAAGACACCCCTGCCTTACTCCGATATTTGTTTCAAAATACCCTGATATCTTCTTGCCTGTCCATTTGTACTTTTACATGTAGTGGATGTTTATGCACAAATAAAGAATCATGATTTTTGCCCCTCCAAGTATGAATATGAATAGTTAAGGAAAATATTTTTTTTAGTAGCCTTAAAAGTAATTATTTTTGTATACCTTTAAGTGTTTCGAAATCTGAATGCACATTGTGGATGATGTATGGTGCTGCCATAACGGATCTCGTTCAAATAAGTAATTCTTAAAAAAAAAAATTAAGTTATTATACTTTGAAGGGCTAAAGGCATGTTTTTTAATAACATTTGGGAATTTTTTTTTGAAACTCTTCACTTTATCAAAAATCGACAAAGAAGGCGTATGCTTTCTTTTTCTCTTCTGGTTTCAGATAACGCAGTTCTACAAAATGAGACCTTTTGTGAGTATCCCTAACATTTTTTTTTTTTTTTTAAATTAAGTTATTATACTTTGAAGGGCTAAAGGCATGTTTTTTAATAACATTTGGGAATTTTTTTTTGAAACTCTTAAATTTATCAAAAATCGACAAAGAAGGCGTATGCTTTCTTTTTCTCTTCTGGTTTCAGATAACGCAGTTCTACAAAATGAGACCTTTTGTGAGTATCCCTAACATTTTAATTAATGTTCGTCTACCCATGCTGAACACGAGTTGATAGACCAAAGTCATATCTTAGTTTCCGTTTCCAAGAAATTGCGGAAAAAGCATATTTTCGATTTTTTGACCTATTCGAATTTTTAGAGGCCACACTAACCATAAGTTGATGGGTTTATAAAGCCTATTTGATAGTTAACATGTCAATGCAACTGAGAAAAATCAAACACGCTGTAAAAGAAAAGCCAAAAGGGTGGAAAATGGCCTGTGAAGTCAAGTTTTTCTATACTTATAGCGTTTTTGTCAAACTAAATCATCTGCTACAAGCCAGTAGATTGGTCGGATATTTTTTGCAACCACATAATCATATAGTTTAACATATGCACTAATTATGGCAATTTTGTTAAATTTATGACAGGTAAATTGGCAACGTTAGAGCCTTTTTTAACCGAAAATCAACATTACATTTTATGGGAGGACAACTAGATTCCAACCCCAAATTTTTATAGGAATAATCAAAAGGCTACTTGATATAACATTGGCTTAAGTAAATTTTTATCCAAATGTAGACTTATAACATTCATGGAATGCTACGTTAAGATAGTGAAAGTAAGTAATTTTGTTTTATGATGCCAAAACAAAATTGTTCATTTTTAAATAAGCTTACAGTGATTTGTACAGTTTAAATGCTTTGTTACGCTGTACTGCAAACTTAGACTGCCACTGCTGTTTTGTTCTAAAATCCTTTTTTGACTTTTGGGGTTCTGCAAATATTATTCAAAGTTTATTTCAAAATAATTGAAATAATTGAAAATAACATCCATATAGAAATGAAAAAAGAGAATTTTCAAGGACATATTGCAACCCAGACTTTGAAATGATGATAACATATTTTAAATAAGCTGAGAAAAATGTTCACTACTCTTAGGCTGAGTTCACACTGTTCGGCGCATGAGACATGATAATCTAGTAGGCCCTTATGTTGTCTTGTTTTTCATTGAGAATAATTTGTTATTTGACAATTAAAAAAATACAACATGAAGGCTAACTAGATTATCATGTCTCATGGTGTGTGTAAACCAAACTTATTTTCGATGCTCGTTTTCTTCTCTTATTTTATAATAGATTTTTATTTTAAAATAAATTTATAATTTTGTTTTCCTTCTAAAAGTCTATAACATCTTTGAATAAATTTCTGATTTAAGGATCGTCGAATATACCTTCAATTATTTTAGGTTCATATAATTTTGAGAATTTCTGGTGCAAATGTCCAAAAGAAGCACCATATACATACGTTCACAGCTTGATTAATGTTAACTTTTTTATAATTCCGTCATGCTTCCACAATCAGCAAAACTTAACCAAGCATTCCATGAATGTTATAATTGTACATTTTGATAAATATTTACTGAAGCCAATGTTATATCAAGTAGCCTTTTGATAATTCCTATAAAAATTTGTGGTTGGAATCTAGTTGTCCTCCCATAAAATTTAATGTTAATTTTCTGTTAAAAAATGGCTCTAACGTTGCCAATTTACCTGTCATAAATTTAACAAAACTGCCATAATTAGTGCATATGTTAAACTATATGATTATGTGGTTGCAAAAAATATCCGACCAATCTACTGGCTTGTAGCAGATGATTTAGTTTGACAAAAACGCTATAAATATAGAAAAACTTGACTTCACAGGCCATTTTCCACCCTTTTGGCTTTTCTTTTACAGCGTGTTTGATTTTTCTCAGTTGCATTGACATGTTAACTATCAAATAGGCTTTATAAAGCCATCAACTTATGGTTATTGTGGCCTCTAAAAATTCCAATAGGTCAAAAAATCGAAAATATGCTTTTTCCGCAATTTCTTGGAAATGGAAACTATGATATAACTTTGGCCTATCAACTCGTGTTCAGCATGGGTGGACGAACATTAATTGGTTTAAAATGTTCCGGATACTTTTGGCTGTTGAACAGTGTAATCGATTAATATTATATTTAGGGTATTCACGAAAACTTGATTATTTGATAACATATTGAAAAATAATATTTAATCTTCATCTGTCGTGAACACACTTGTGAGTAAATATCTTGATTATTAAAACTCAGTAAATCAGAGCCAACTATATTGAAAAAATTTATGTTAGGTAAATTTCAAATATACTTAAAGATAATGGCTTAAAAAAATATGTGATTGCATATTATGTAATTGCAATCGTTAAAAAGCTCTTAAAGAACAAACAAAAAAAAAATTAATTATATACCGACCTTACCGTAATTTGAACTCAGGTTTTGTTGACTTTCAGTCTCACACCTTAACCTCTACACCATTGCCACCAAGGTGGAAGTGCCAGCTTAGTGTGCTTTATAAAATAGTGGCGCTTTATCAATATTCAATCCTGGCACCTAATGGGTAGCACTGTTTGAAGTGTTCACCAACACTGAATTTGGTTTTTAACCAGGCAACCACATGACCCAGCTCTAGGCTGGGGATGTCAGCTTATTTTTCGGCAGTACATTTTGTTGTTGGAGATTTAATTTTAAACAAGTTATCGTGAATATCCTAATTATATTTATTGTCTAAGGTCGAGTACTTTTCTTGAAAAGTATCATGGTAGTCTTTCAACTTGTCATTGCACTTAACCCAGTTTGTTAACCGACTGTTTAAAATGCCCATAAACACTTTCGCTATGCACTATATAAATGACATCCCTCGATAATTACGTGGCTGGTCGGGGTCACCTTTGTTTGAAAATACAGATTTCTTCAATCCATCCTGAATCCAACATGTCGTTTGAGAATTCATAAGCTATTATGTCCTCTACCGGTGCTTTGTTTAGCTTTACATGATCCAAAATTTTCAATATTAAGCTCCTGGTTATGTGCTCATCTGTTATAGTTTCTAATTAAAATAATGTCCGGTGCAGTTTGTTCTGGGCTCAGTAACATTTGGAAGTATTTTTGAAAATCGTTTGCTATGGTGAAAAAATGTTCCTGTCTGTAAGTGTCTATTTTTCAAATCTCTTGCTACCTTCCACCAGCCCTTGCTGTCTTTTACCTCATCCAGTTTTTCTCCCAAGTGTTGCCAGTAATTAAATTTTTATACCCGTTACTCGTAGAGTAAAAAGGGTATACTAAGTTCGTGCAAATGTATGTAACAGGCAGGAGGAAGCATCTCCGACCCCATAAAGTATATATATTCTTGATCAGCGTCAATAGCCGAGTCGATATAGACATGTCCGTCTGTTTGTCTGTCCGTCCGTCTGTATGAACATCTAGATCTCAGGGACTATAAGAGCTAGAGCTACCATTTTTTCAGTGTAGACTTGTATCTTCTGCACGCAGATCAAGTTTGTTTCATATTTTTGCCACGCCCCCTGTCGATATCATGTTTTATTATTATTACTCGAGCTTGCAAAAGGCTTTCTCGCTTGGTTTAATTACCAAACGAGTGCTGGCGAGCGATGCCAATTTTCTCTGCGAGTCCAAACATGTCGGGTAAATGAGCAAGTGTGCTCGCAAATTATGTGCTTCTTGCTTCATACTTCAAACCAAAGATGGGCATGAAATTCGAGGTTGGGAGCAGTCCAACAACAACAGAATAAACGAGAGCGTAAGTTGAAGTCGGCCCTGCTCGACTTCAATATACCCGTTACTCAGGGTTTATTTAAGAATATTTTATTAGATTACAATATGCCCAAATTTTGGGAGATATGAGGACTTTTCCAAATTGCGGGGGCGGCAACTCTACTATCTCTCATCTGATCGGGAAATGAAGTATGGCGGATCGATAGGTAATATTGATTAAAATATATGTCTAGAAAGTTCGAATGATCCATTTTCAAAATTGTGGGAGTTATGAGGTATTTTTCAAATTGCGGGGGTGGCAACTCTGCTATCGTTCATCTGATCGAAAAATGATGTACGGCGGATCGATAAGTAATGATGTTTAAAATATATGTCTAGAAGGTTCGAACAATCTTTCTTCAAGAAAGTGGGAGATATGAGGTATTTTTCAAATTGCGGAGGCGGCAACTCTACTATCGTTCATCTCATCGGGAAATGATGTATGGCGGATCGAAAGGTAATGATGATTAAAATATATGTCTAGAAGGTATGAATAATTCATCTTCAAAATTATAGGAGATATGAGGTATTTTTCAAATTGCGAGGGTGGCAACTCTGCTATCGTTCATCTGATCGGAAAATTATATACGGCGGATCGATAAGTAATGATGATCATAATATATGTCTAGAAGGTTCGAACAATCTATTTTCAAAATTGTGGAAGATATGAGGTTTTTTTCATATTGCGGGGGCGGGAGGGGGCATGGCAAAAATTTGAAACAAACTTGATCTGCGTGCAGACAAAATAAGTGTACACTGAAAAAATGGTTGCTCTAGCTCTTATAGTCTCTGAGATCTATTTTGGTTTTTGCTGCAGTCTGCCTGTTGCGATCTGGCGCTACTATAGAAATTTTTTTTGCCTGTGCGACTGAATGGCTTCAATAGACCTGGCTTATAGAAATAACGTATTGGAGTAGCAGAGCCAAAATACCTAATGGGATCTTATGAATAAGTTCAAAATTAAATAAGCTTTAAAATATTTGCATTTCGTTCCTTTTTCCCATTTAATTTCCAGTTGAATTGTCAACTTTCTTTACATTTAGAACTTTGATCGCTTCGACCATTTCAATTAATATTATTGGGCCAAAATGTAAATATGTTATTATACCCTTGCAGAGGGTATATTAAAATTGTCACGATGTTTGTAACGCATAGAAGGAAGCATCTCCGACCCCATAAACTATATATATTCTTGATCACCATGACGAGCTGAGTCTATATAGCCATGTCCGTCTGTCCGTCTGTCTGTTTCTATGCTATCTCCTCCCTCAGTTTTAGAGCTATCTTGACCAAACTTTGCAAAAAGTCTTTAAATACACATAGGCTGCACATTTGTCGGAATCGGCCGGATCGGATGACTATATCATATAGCTGCCATAGGAACGATCGGTCCATAAACTAGTTCTAGTGAGAAAAACTTTTTTGTTTTCTATTGAATCGTCACCAAACTTGGTATATATTAGTTTTATACCCCTTCACACAATTCTGGAAAAATTATATAAGCGGTCAGTAAAAAAACTAGTTCTAGTGAGAAAAACTTTTGTGTTTTCTATCGTAGCGTCACCAAACTTGGTTTATATTAGTTTTATATGCTTTTACACAATTCCAAAAAAATTTATTAATATCGGATGACTATAGCATATTGCTGCCATATAAACGGTCTGTCAAAAAACTAGTTTTAGTGAGAAAAACTTTTTTTTTTTTCCATCAAAGCGTCACCAATCTTGGTATGTATTAGTTGTATACCCCTTCACACAGTTCTGGAAAAATTTATAAAAATCGGATGACTATAGCATATAGCTGCCATATAAACGGTCGGTGGAAAAACTAGTTGTAGTGAGAAAAACTTTTTTGTTATCAATGGTAGCGACTTTCAAAAACTGCAAGGGTATTTAAAACCAGGGCTGCAAACCGGTTCGGAACCGAACCCTTCAGAACCGGTTCGGTCCAGGTTCTGATGATGCCCGAACCTAATCGGGAACCGAACCCCATTGGAAATAATCACGAGAACCCGAACCCGAACCTAACCCTCTTTTCTTATTGATGGGGTTCGGTTGTAAAAAAAACACTGAATTTATTTTGGATTTGATGTTAAAAATATTTCATAATTATAAACAAAAATGGATTCATTCATGTATGGACGGCGACACTTTTCCCGTTCGCAACAAAAAGACTGGACAAAATTACACAACCTCAAGCAAGGGAATTTCATTTCCATCTGAAACCGTATTTCTGGGTATTATTTTGTTCGTATGGAGATGCAACGGCACGCTGAATTCAAGGGAAAGTTGCACGTCATTTAAGTTTCTTAATTTTTTTAGTCAAGTAACAATTAAAATAGTTTTAGAATATGCCAGACAAAACTGGCTGTGGCGGTCTCATTTTTGGAAAAATAGTTCCGACTAGAATTCTTGGAAATTGTGTATGAACGTGTTCGGCCACACTATAAGTTAGGGATGAGACATTAGGGCGATTCTGTGATTAAGTCAATGTCACGGGCAATCATCAAATCACACAGTGACTGCATATTTAAAGTATCAGTGTGATTTGATGACTGCCAGTTACTGTTACTTTATCACAGTTACGCCGATCACAGTTACTAAATCACGGATAAAGGTAATCTCTTATTAATTAGCCAAAAGCGGTCGTGTTTTTTGCAGGTTTCATGGCCACAAAAATAACATCAGCTTCAGTAATCCCACTACTGTGAAAGAGAAATGACTTTAGTCATTAGTAGTTCAGTCAATCTAGACATTAAGGGCACCTGGCAGCAGTTTAATTGGCATTTCGTCTTCGAATTCTATTAAATGATAAATTATGTACATAAATATATAAAATGCAATCTGGAACCCGAACCCGAACCGGAACCCCGGTTCTCAATTTGAAGGGAACCGGTTGTGGAACCGAACCCCTTGCGTAGGGTAAGGGTTCGAACCCCGAACCGAACCCCTGTCAAAATTGGAGGGGTTTGCAGCCCTGTTTAAAACATCGGCGTAGCCGATGTTAGCCTTCTATTTTTTATAACTTTGATTTTTCGTTTTGATATCGAAATTACGTGCATCTTATTATACACTTGAAAAGTGTATATTAATTTTGCCCAGAAGTTTGTAACGCATAGAAATATTCATTTCCGACCACATAAACTATATATATTCTTGATCAGGACGACGAGCTGAGTTCAATTCCGTCTGTATGTCCGTCCGTCTGTCCGTCTGTCCGTCCGTCCGTCTGTCTGTTTCTACGCGAACTAGTCCCTCAGTTTTAAAGCTATCGAGCTGAAATTTTGCACAGAGTCTTCTTTTTACTGCATGCAACTAATATGTCGGAACCGGCTGGATCGGATGTCTATATCATCTAGCTGCCATAGAAACAGTCGGTCAAAAAACTAGTTCTAGTGAGAAAAACTTTTTTGTTTTCCATCGTAGCGTCACTAATCTTGGTAAGTGATGGTTAAATATGCTAAATTTTGCAAAGTGCATGCAACTAATATGTCGGAACCGGCTGGATCGGATGACTATATCATCTAGCTGCCATAGAAACAGTCGGTCAAAAAACTAGTTTTAGTGAGAAAAACTTTTTTGTTTTCCATCGTAGCGTCACTAATCTTGGTCTGTGATGGTTAAATATGCTTCCACACATTTATGGAAAAATTGATCAAAATCGGATGACTATAGCATATAGTTGCTATAGGACCGATCGGTCGGAAAATGTGTTTTACTAAGAAAAGTTATTTTTTATGTTATCAATCAATTCAATGATTTAAAAATTTTAAAAATCCGAAGTCCGGTTAGAAACTGAGCTTTAGCTTTATTTTTGGGAGCACTTACTTAGCCAAATAAAATGCCTTGCTTGTTGTTCTGATCGTGGCAAAACGTACGTAGCACTAGGAGTAAAATTCCCAAAAAAATATGTGAGAGGGGTTAAGCACGATTTTAATTTTTTCTTCTGAGTGTTTTCGGTGCTTAGGCTTTGCAGGCATAACCACCCTGGTCAGTGATCAAGAGAAGAAAAGACAGAGGCTGGCAACCGGAAAAGGCAGCTAGCCAGTAGGCGGATGTGCTTACAGCAGAAATGCAATTGTCAGTACATCGGATACCCACGGCTGTATTGAGTGATATTTTTCAAATCCCCCCGACCAAAATCGCACTTGGGGTTATCTCAAGGGTGATACTCGTTTGTAACAAGGACTAACGATCTTTTACTTTTGCTTTATGTCCTTAGCGTGATATTTTCCGGTTAGGTTACCTTGCATATCCTCGAGTTCATAATAACTGTTTCCTAGCTTACTTCGGACTCTGGCCTTCACAATGGTTGGTGCAAGCTTTGCATTAAATCCTTTTGCGAAGTTGCTCTGCTGGAAATTCCTACGAAAAACTTCTTGTCCAACAACAAATGAGACGTCTCGACTTCGAAGATTAAATACATTTTCATTGCGTATATGCTGCGTTCGCATCCCGTGAATCGCCTTATTCCACATCAAATCTTAAGAATCATCTTGGTTAAAACAAATTGCACGATCCTCGAGCAGATTTAGGTCATGTAAGAGTCGATAAGTGTAGCCGTTAGTTATCTTATGCTGTCCAAAAACTAATCGATAGGGAGTATTATTTACTGCTGTGTTTAGACTTGAACGCAATGAGCTACAAATCTTACTGAGATTCTCATCCCAGTTAGATTGATTGGGATGTATGTAAGCCTTGATTGCAGAAATAACTGACCTATTTACACGCTCGGAAGCGTTGGCCTGAGGAGCATAGGCATGGTTTATTCCATATCTGAGCATTAAGTTCTAAAAAGCGTGAGATTTAAACTGTACCCCATTGTCAGATAACACTGTTTCGGGGACGCCAAAGCAATGGAACAAATTCTCTTCCAAATACTGCAGTATGGCATCCGCACTAAATTTTTTACAGCTTTTAGGAATGGGAATTTTGTAAAATGGTCAAGTACAATAAAAATTCCTACATGGCCAGACTTTGATCTTGGATAGCTGCAAGAAGGAGCATACCCAAGTTTCAGTTTGGGTTTCGACTCAGACATGGCACTCCTGAACAACTCCACAGAGCGGTCAACTTCGTGCAGGAAGGTTTCCACGCCAAGGAGTACGTTGTTGCAGCGTACTTGGATATTCAACAGGCGTTTGACCGTGTCTGGCACGCTGGCCTGCTATCGAAAATCAAGGGAACGCTCAATCCTCAACTTTCTGATGATCAAATCATTCCTTAATGATAGATCCTTCAGGGTGGTCCAGGATGGCCTTGCATCCCGAAAGAAGAGAATTCGAGCAGGAGTTCCTCAGGGCAGCGTGCTAGGCCCTACTCTGTATAGCCTGTTTACAAGTGACATGCCAACCGCTCCGTCAGTGCCAATCGACGACCCGCAGGACCTATTAGTAGCCATGTTTGCAGATGACACTGCGATTATGGTCAGAAATTGGTGTGTCTATACAGCCACCGATACGCTCCAGGAATACCTGAAAAGGTTCGAGAACTGGGCGTGCAGGTGGAACATCGCAGTGAACCCGGAGAAGTGTGCAAAAGTAACATATACGCTAAGGAGGGACATCAGCTCTGGAGTCTTCTTACATGGAGAGGTGCCACCTCACAAAAACAGCCATAAATAACTCGGGGTTACACTTGACAAAAGGCTCTCATTTGGCCAACATGTCAAGGAGGTGGTAGGCAGCATGAAAGCCAAGGCGCGAGATGAGATGGCTCCTTAACGCCAATAACAAGCTCTCGCTTAAAAATAAGGTTCTAATATACAAAGTAATCTTTGCACCAATCTGGCGTTACGGTGTGCAGGTGTACGGAATCGCTGCAAAGTCTCATCTAAATCGAATACGATCATTTCAGGCCAAGATGCTGAGGAGTATTTCAGGAGCCGAGTGGTACATCCGCACACGTTACCTTGAGCATGATTTCAAAGTCTCTATGGTAGGGGATATTATAAACACACAAGCAGCTCGGTACTTGGATAAGGTCGCGTGTCACCCAAACAATCTGGCAAGGGCGTTGCTAAGAAGGAGGAGGATCAACGGGATTCGAGCCAGGAGAAGACTGCTTCGCTTACACCCCACTGACTTAGCCAGTCGCAAGATTTGATCACCACCCACATAGTAAACAACAACAAAATAACATAAAACACACTTAAACTTAAAGTTTATGTGAAATCATATCAAACTATCATATACCAAGATTAGTGACGCTACGATGGAAAACAAAAAAGTTTTTCTCACTAAAACTTATTTTCCGACCGATCGTTCCTATGGCAGCTTTATGATATAGTTATCCGATTTTCATAAATTTTTCGAAATTGTGTGGAAGCATATAAAACTAATATATACTACGATTGGTGACGCTACGATGAAAAACAAAAAAGTTTTTCCCACTAGAACTAGTTTTTTGACCGACCCTTTATATGGCAGCTATATGATATAGTCATCCGATTTTAATAAATTTTTTCACAATTATATGGAAGCATATAAAACTAACATACTTTAAGATTTGTGCCGCTATGATGAAAAACAACAAAGTTTTTCTAACTAGAACTAGTTCTTAGACCGATCGTTCCTATGGCAGCTATATGATATAGTCATCCGATCCGGCCGGTTCCGACATATTAGTTGCGTGCAGTAAAAAGAAGACTCTGTGCAAAATTTCAGCTCGATAGCTTTAAAACTGAGAGACTAGTTCGCGTAGAAACAGACAGACGGACAGACGGACGGACGGACAGACGGAATTGAACTCAGCTCGTCGTCCTGATCAAGAATATATATAGTTTATGTGGTCGGAAATGAATATTTCTATGCGTTACAATCTTCTGGGCAAAATTAATATACACTTTTCAAGTGTATAAAAAAAAAAAAATAAATAAATAATAAACGAAAGTAAAAAGATAAATTACTAAGTCAACACTGGTCTCCGAAAGGACAAACAGTATAAATATTCCAATTTTGCGATTCCCAACCTCATGGACCCTCCAAAATAGATGGAAAAAAACAGACTCTGGTTTTAAACAATAAAAATAAGTAATAATTCTAATAATAATACAACTTGGAAAAATTTTAAAATCGAAACCTTATTTTGCAATAGTTTATTAGTTAAGAATGGTGCTTTTTATTTTTAAGATTTCCCAATTTTTCAACTGAGCAATTTTTAAAGTAATAAAATAACTCTCTCAAAAGTTAAAAATTAAAAAATATTTTTTCTTAACCTTTGTCGTCTTAGTCATCAAGTAAGCTTAGGTGTTACTACCATTTCTTGAAACAAAATTTAAAACTAAATGTCGAACCATAACAACCTGATCAGACCACCCATACTTAATCTGACAAGAATAGAAGAGGAACAATTAGTACAGACAACAGCACAAGAACAGTTCGAACCAATTCAACAACCATAAATCATGACACAAAACGCGGAAATAATTAACTTAATTACCCAAATTACTGGTGACACTTTTGCCCAACAAGTACCGATTCTACTTAAAAATCTCACTAATCCTGCAACAGATTTTCTACACGCGGTAGACCAAACTATAAATCCAGAACTAAGAAACAATTTGGGAGACTTAGACAAAATACCAGACGTAGTTAGAAGTCTAAGAGATTTCTCAGGTGATCAATCGACTTTTAATTCATGGAAGAAGAGTGTAGAACGAATTCTTCAAACGTTACGAGCACCTAAAGGGAACTCCAAAATATTTTGGCATCTTACACATAATTAGGGAACAAAATAACGGGCAACGCTGACGTAGCCCTTGAATCATATAATGTGCCGCTTGACTGGGGAGGCCATAGCCAAATGCCTTACACTGCACTATGCAGACAAACGAGATTTAATGTATCTAGAGTACCAGATGACTACTCTGGTCCAAGGTAACTTAACTGTGGAAGAATTCTACCAGGAAGTTTACAAACATTTGGCCCTGATCCTTAACAATATTGGATGCATGGGATTAGGCAGAGAAGCCGAACAAATAATCACTAAATTAAACAGAGATAAAGCCCTCGACATGTTCGTCCGAGGTCTTAGAGGAGACCTGTCACGGTTACTTGGAATGAAGGAACCGGCAGACCTTCCATCAGCCCTACATTTATTTATTTATTTATAGTTCAACTAGGCTCAGTCAAACTTTACAGTGAATATTTAAAAATTAAGATTAGACATTAGATTATTCCTTACATCTAACAAAGAAGAGTTTAATGAGAAAAGATGGTAGTATTTATTGTAATTAAGACAGAGGTTACGAAAGGGTTCATGATGAGCATAGTTTGTAAGACAAGGATGTAAATAAATCGGGACATAATTCCTCGTTACACGTGCCGGAACCGCAAAACTTATTAGGCTAAGCAGAGTGCTTGAGTCAACTTCACCTGACAGTAACTTATGAAGGAAAATCACACTAAGATAAATCCTACGGTTATAAAGGGATGGTAGATCCAATAAGCGCAGTCTATGCTCATATGAAGGTAAACCACGAAAGGCGAAAATTAGAAACTGCTTTTGAACAGATTCGAGTTGGTTCTGATATATTTGGTAATGTGGGGACCAGACACATGATCCATACTCAAGAATAGGCCTGACCAGAGACACATACAGTTGTTTTGTGACATAGGGATCATGAAATTCCTTGGACCATCTCTTTATAAAGCCTAGAACTCCCTTAGCTTTGTTTGCAATAACAGATATATGACTATTGAAGCAAAGCTTAGGCACAAAATGAATTCCCAGGTCGTCAACTTCATAGATGCGTTCCAGAGAGTTATCATCAATCACATAATCGTAAAGATAGGGTGTATTACGATGAAACGTTAAGTATTTGCACTTCTCATTGTTGAGTGGGAGTCTGTTGATCATGCACCACTCATTCAGAGAGTTTAAGTCCCGTTGCAAGAGAAGAGGTGACACTGGATCATTATAAGATAGGCAAAGTTTAAGATCGTCAGCATACATTAACACATGAGAGTAAGATAACGCATTCGGAATATCATTTACAAATAAATTAAAAAGTAAGGGACCCAGATGACTGCCTTGGGGTACACCAGAGAATACGTGAATGGGTTTTGAAAACATCGAATTAAAGCTTACTCTCTGGGACCGATCACACAAATAAGCCTTGATCCAATTGAGTAGCTTAGGAGGGAAGCCAAGCAGATAAAGTTTGTGTGTAAGGAGCTCATGATTAACGGAATCAAAGGCCTTGCTAAAGTCTGTATATATAACATCCGTTTGCTGCTTATTTACAAAACTCATATTGACAAGAGTTGTAAGCTCTAGCAAGTTTGTATTAACAGAACGCTTTTTCATAAATCCATGTTGAGCCGGGGAAATTACTGAGCGACAGAAATGCTGCAATTGAGTAGTTATGATGGACTCAAACAGTTTTGGAATTGCAGAAAGCTTGGAGATGCCCCTGTAATTTGATACTACTGACTTGGGTCCCTTTTTGTGGATAGGAATAATGTAAGACTCCTTCCAATAGCTAGGAAAGTCGCCAAGTTCAAGAGACAGGTTAAAGAGTTATAGCAGGGGCAAACACAAAGAGTCAGCGCAATATTTAAGTACACAACTTGGAATATTGTCGGGGCCCGACTGAAGGATGACTCAACCGATCTAAGCCCAGACAGTGACTCTCCGAATCCAAGACAGGTGAATAAATGCAGGAGGAGTGTGCAATCGGATAAGGGTACGAGGCCCCCAAATTAGGAGAAGAAGCGGAATAACAACGCTGAAAAAATGTTGCGAACAAGTTGGCAATGTCCACATCATTATCAGCAGTTTGATTATTTAGAGAAAGTGAAGGTGGGAAACGAGAAGACTTACGTTTCGAATTAACAAAGGTATAAAAATTTTTAGGGTCAACTTGAAAGCTTAATTTGCAGCTGACCAAATAATTTTGGTAGCACTCGGAGTTAACGGTCATAAATTTGGAGCAAGCCACCGAGTATTTCGAATAATCGATTTCGGATCCAGATCTCTTAAATTTCTTATATAGCCGACTTTTAACGTTTTTTAGGTTGGATAGTTCCCTCGTGAACCATGGTGGTGCCCTCGTGGGAGGGGATTGACTACACGGTGGAACGAATTCCTTCAAGACGGTATTCTTCTTGAAATAAAATGAATTGGTGGCTTCTTCAATATCATGAGAAGTGTCAAGGAAGGACCAATCAATATTCATGAACGCATCATTGATGGCAGAAAAATTGGCTTTGCGAAAACAAAAAGCATCTATATGATTTGACTGGGCTGTAGGTAAATTCGATGTCTCAAATTCCATCTCAATCTGTAGAGTAGGATGGTAAACATCCTCAGGTACCGATAGCGGTGGCACTCTGGATACAACCGAGCTGGAAATGTCATTGATAAAGACAAGATCAAGTAGTCTGTGCATACTGTTAGATATACAATTTATCTGGCCAAGAGAAAGCTCCGCCATTAAATCAACAAAATCATGTTGAACAGATGGATAGAGTTCGTTTGAATTTTCACAAGATAACCAAGAAATATGAGGAATATTAAAGTCACCAACAACTACCAAACGGTCACGATCACCTAAAAGAGACGATATGTGCTGGATTTGTTTAGCATGGCATAGGTAAATAGCAAGGTCAGAAGCCGGTGGAATATATGAGCATATTATAAAGATATTATATTCATGTGTCCGTATTTTGACAAAAATAATCTCGATGTTGGACGAAGTGTCAACAAGAATTTGTTGGGATGCCCAAACCGCGTTTACCGCAATAAGGACACCACCACCACGACGATTGGGACGGTCAAATCTGTACACAAAGAAGTTATCTGTCAGGGATTTCAGAATTGTTTATTTCCGGGTGAAGAGAAGTCTCACAAAAAAATTGCATCATGAGTAAAGGTAGCACTACTGCTATATAATGTGCTAAGCTTACCGGAAGACTGTTGACATTTTGGAAGCAAATTGTAAAAGGAATTACTGATTTAAGTTTTTGGAACCTTTACGGAAGGAGAAGGTTCATTGATAGCGGCCGATTATCTCTAAATAAATGAGTTATTGTATGCTCAGGCCATGAAGATGGGCAGAGCGCTTTCTCAATATATTTTTCTGGCATCGTTATTTTAAAGGAAGAAATCTTTCTTCTAGCATTAAAATTGAATTTTCTGACCATAACCTCGTTAACCTCAGAAATATTGAGTTTAGAACAAATATAACGTTTGACCAGAGCATTCGTAGCGGTTCCCATTAGTCGGGATACAAATATTGATTTAGGAGGTGCAACCGCTGTTAAATTTATGTTAAGGTCAACTGGTGGAACAGCAGTGAGGGTCACAAAGGCATCAGGAACAGGAGCATCACGGCGACCGGACGTAGGTTGCGAGATGATGGTAGCTGGTGTAGCATTATGGGGTGCAGCAACACTAACCGTAGGAACGGCATTTGTAATTCCAAAAGGAACTACAGTAGGAACTGCTTCAGAAAGTACAGCAGCAATTACAGGAGGAACAAAAGCAGGAACTGTGGCAGGAGCATCGGCAGGAACAGCATCAGGAGCATCTGCAGAAACTACAGCAGAAACAGCGGCAGAACCGCATGCTAAAACAGCAGGAACAGGAACAGCAGCAGAAACGGCAGCGGGAACGGCAGCAGGAACAGAAACGGCTGCAGGAACAGGTTCAGGTAGTTGGGGAGCACTCTGCATATTTGATGCCACACCAGTCGGAGTTAGGAACGATTCCGGTGGAAATGGGCTCGAGGGCGAGCAAAGCATAGGAGCACTCAGCAAGTTCGAGGTGCTTTGAGGAGCACATTTTTTCCTCTTAGGAGATTCACTAAGCAATTTAAGGCCTAGAAACTGGGACTCCAGAGCAAGGAATCTCTCACCAAGCCTCAAAAATTCACTATGAACCTCCTTAAATCCAGTTCGGGTTTGCCTCATAAATGTGCGCATCTCGTTTTCTATTTCGCGATCTAAAACTTTGTCTAAAACTTGAAAACCAAACTTACCGCACAAATCATGCAGCCACAAACGGGCAATCAATTAGTTTTAGGAACGCAAACCTGAAACCCACTCCATCTCCACGATCTATGCAATATATTCTTCCAAGAGCTTTTGCACCCCAACAACCAATTGCTGCTGCTCGACAAAATATTGGCAACTATAGGCCCCAACAGCCATTTTCTGCTCCCCGCCAGACTCTTAATTATGGTTACCAAAAACCGATGGCAGGTCCAAGACAATCCAATCCTGGATACTCTTACCAACAAAAGCAACAAGGTGCACCAGATTCCAGCATCAGAACTAGAATGGTCAATTATATAAATAGACCACAATTTGAAAGCGGTAAAAGACCACCGGGACAAGTCACCCAGCCAGATAAAAAGCAACGCAACTTTAATATTGAATTAAATGCAATTACTGGGGAACTCGACCCTAATGACCTTACTCCCGAACAATATGACCATATCGTTGAAACTATCGAACAAGCTAACGACTACGAACAATCTTTGGACGAATACTCTGAACAGATAGACACCGTTGATACAGACGGCACATACCTGGACTACTCCGACTTAAATTTTTTAGAATAGCCAGCTCTTCGCTATCGTATTTCGAAGTAAAACTGAAGAGCGGACAAATTCTCAAAATTCTTTTAGACACAGGATCCAACAAAAATTATATTCAACCTCGTTTTATCTCAAATCCAGAAAAAAACAAAATCCCATTTAAAGCTAGAACAGTAACAGGAGAAATTGAAATTACTCATCATAAAAAGACAAACCTCTTCAATATCCCTGATACCCCAATCATTTTTTATTTACTACCGACACTAAAATCCTTTGACGCCATAATAGGCAATGACAGTCTCAAAGAATTAGACGCAATAATCTATTCGAGAGGCTTTATGGTTATCAGAGATAATCTACGAATACCGATAAAAGCAAAACCAATACAATCGGTTAATCATATAATTCCCAGGACAGAACATATGAACGAATTTCAAAAACTAAAATTAAAACACTTGATAAATGACTACTCAGAACTGTTTTCCAAACCCAACGAAAAACTGACTTACACGACCAAAGTACAATCCGAAATCCGCACTACTACGGATAGTCCGGTATACTCAAAGTTCTACCAATACCCAATGTCTCTAAAGGACGAGGTAGACAAACAAATAAAAGAAATGTTGGACGACGGTATCATCCGACCGTCCCGGTCCCCGTACAATGCACCCGTGTGGATTGTGCGCAAAAAAATGGACGCCTCTGAACAAAAAAAATACAGAACAGTCATGGACTATCGAAAACTAAACTTTAACACTATCTCCAACAGGTATCCAATACCTGAAATAAACGAAGTACTGGCCCAGTTGGGTAATAACAAGGTCTTCTCAGTCATTGATCTCAAAAGCGGATTCCACCAAATACCCCTAAAGGAATCAGACATGGAAAAGACCGCATTTTCAGTCAATAATGGCAAATATGAGTTTACACGACTCCCATTTGGTCTCAAAATGCGCCTGCAATATTCCAACGCGCACTGGACGATATCCTTCATGAGCATATTGGTAAAATATGTTTCGTCTATGTAGATGATATCATCATCATTAGCAAGGATAACGAATCGCATACCAAACACTTGGACCTCATTTGTCGAACTCTACGTGATGCAAATATGAAATGCCAACTCGACAAGTGCGAGTTCTTCAAAAAGAAGGTAGAGTACCTAGGATTTGTTATCTCCGACAAGGGAGTGGAAACTAATCCAAAAAAGGTAGAGGCTATCCCACTTCCCACAGCCAAAGACTCTAAAAGATCTAAGATCATTCCTTGGCATGGCAAGCTATTATAGGCGATTCATCAAAGATTTTGCCAAGCTAGCCAAGATAGACGAGTTTAAAAAAATACATCCAAGAAAAAACTTGTCACTCTTGACCAAGAAGCAGTAGAAGCTTTCAAAAAAATTAAAAGCGCACTTATTTCAGATGAAGTCATTCTTCAGTTTCCAGACTTCACCAAAGAGTTTCATCTCACAACAGACGCTTCCAATTTCGCCATTGGTGCAGTTTTGTCGCAAAACGATCACCCGATAACATTCCTCTCTAGAACGCTTTCCAAAAGCGGAAGAGAATTACGCTACGAATGAAAAATAAATGCTTGCAATTATCTGTGCATTAAAATCCCTTAAAAATTATTTGTATGGCAAAACAAAAGTTAAAATCTTCACCGTTCATCAACCTTTAACACATTCTCTCAGTATTTGGAATGGAAATGCTAGAATAAAGAGGTGGAAAACACATCTCGAAGAGTACGAATATCAAATACTCTACAAACCTGGCAAAGATAATATTGTGGCAGATGGTTTGTCAAGAATCCCCGCACACGACCAAACAACATCCTACAAACGAGTTAAACTCAGTAGCTTCTACACAACACAGCGATGAAAGTTCGAGTCACGGACTAATTCCCAGTATAGAAGTCCCCATCAACGTATTTAGGAATCAGATATTCCTTCACAAAGCAGAGTCAAATGAATACAAATTTCCCTTACCGTTTCCAAAGTTTCACAGACACGACTTTTATCGAACAGACTATAAACCAGACGACCTACTGACAATACTGAGGAACTATTTAGATCCAGGTCTAATAAACGGTGTTTACCCACAGAAGACGTAATGGGTCAAATACAATTACTACACCCAACGCATTTTAAAAATATTAAGGTCCGATTCACCCAAAGTAAGGTAGAAGATTTATCAGATGAAAATCTGCAAGAGGAAGAAATTCTAAAGGTTCACAATAGAGCACATCGAAATGCTCTCGAGAACAAAAGAAAATTGTCCGAAAAATATTATTTCCCAAAAATGAAAGACAAAATAAACAAATTAGTTAAGCAGTGTCAAACCTGTAAAGAAGAAAAAATACGACAGACATCCCACCAACCCCAAACTCAAAGAAACCCCAATTCCTCAGCATCCAGGGCATATCGTCCATATCGACATTTACTCTACAGAAAAAACTCTTGCTCTAACTGCCATAGACAAGTTTTCCAAACTTGCCCAGGCCAGAATAATAAAATCAAAATCAATAGAAGATATTCGAAATCCCCTTCACGAGCTTTTATTCTACTTCGGAGTCCCCAAATTTGTTATAATGGACAACGAAAAATCACTAAATTCAGCATGATGAAAGACCAACTAGGCATACAGGTCTATAAGGCACCGCCATATAAAAGCTCAGTCAATGGACAAATCGAAAGATTTCACTCCACACTTTCTGACATCATGAGAATCCTAAAAAGAGATAACATACACCGAAACTTCCTTGAATTATTGGACAGAAGTATTTACGAATATAACTCGACAATACATTCCGTGACACAGAAACGACCCTTTGATGTTTTCTTTGGCAGGGTTTTGACTATCGCTCCAGACCAATACGAAAAAGTCTAGACAAGACAACATTGATAAGTTAAAACAGAAACAGACCAACGACTTGCAAAATCACAACAAAAATAGGAAAGACATACTGACATACGTACCAGGATACTGACATACGTACGTACTAGAATCAAAACTGTCTTCTAGATTTAGAAAGGAGATAGTAAAAATGGATAACGGTACAACCATCAAAACCATTTCTGGCAAAGTTGATCATAAAAGCAACATTAAAAATGTTTAAACATCAAAATTTTTACAGATGGATTCTAAACCTGACAATTGCGCTCGCCTCTGTAGAAATCTCGAACTATACCGACGCACAAACTCTTACTGTATTCAACGGACTGGGAAAAATACGCACTGGGACGACAAAAATAATCCATGTAATAGACTTGGAACAAATACGGAAAACACTCGACAAACTGGCATGGTACACAGAACGAGACTTACAAACAAACAACTTCTATAATATCCTTCACCACGAAATAGAACAAGCTGACTCAACATTACGGACTATTATGTCTTCCTTTAAAAACGAAATGCTAGGGCAATAAATATGATTGGGATATGATTGGCCATTAACTTCCAAAACCAAGTCAGATTAATTAAAGAAGAAATTATAAATATAAAATATGCCATCCAATGGGCAAAGATTAATGTTATTAATACTTTCTTGCTTGATGAAAAGAGTTAAGTTTAGTAAGTGATCAATTTTAAAAAGCCAATACACCCCTAATCTCAGTTGAAGAAATGATGGAATTTGCAGAAGAATCTGTCCTTCATAACAAAACTCTTTGCTCTATATTGTAAAGATACCAAATCTAAAAGAGGAAAATTTCGATATCCTGCTTATTCGACCAATTGTTAGAAATAATACCATCATTAATTTAGAATTTAATGAAATTTTTAAAAATCAAGAAAACATTTTCGGAATTCAAACAACTTGTAAGTCATTTAATAATTTGAAAGTATGCGATAAGAACAAAATTGTTAAAATTAATAATAACAAGTGTCTAGCCAGGCTTTTATTAGGAGAACATGCGCTGTGTGGCTTCAGTAATGCAGACCACATCCCAACCATCGAAGAGATGGGACCCGGCACAATTATGCTTAACAACTTTAACGGCACACTCGGCTATAACAATACCAAACGAACCCTCGCGGGAACCTACTTGATCAAAATTTTTAACTCAACGATCTACATTAACCAAAAAGAAATAAGCAACATGGAATCTACAGTAATGAAGCCAATTCCACCCATAATCCAAATCACTCCAAAGGAGACAGAACGCCTACGAATTCTATCACTAGAAGCACTAGAAGTACTACATATCAACAACATCGAAGAACTACAGTTGCTTCGTAATCACGCTTCAGTAAACAGAGTTACTTTCACCACCCTGTTCATCATATCAATACTTCTGGCTTTCATACTACAAGCAATCCGACAAAAGCACAAAGAGGTTGTCCTACATTTAAATTCAACCGTGGCATCCCCAAAAGATTAAACTGAACCAACCCCAGCTACAACTGCAGGAATTCCTCAAATTCCAAAAATTCCCCAATTCAATAACATCCCATACTTCTAATAATCGCTTGAGGACAAGCTCAAACTAAAGGGGGAAGAGTTAATAACACGTAGCACTACAAAAGTTTATCATTGGCCTAAAGTTCAACATCGGCCAACACTCCAAAATTAATTTGATTTCAACATAAATTCATATCAGCACACGCGCGGGTTGAATAAATGGCTCATAATGTCTTTATTACCGGGTACAAAAGAAAAGCACAACAAAGTGATTGGACTAAGGTTCCTGGACTTGAATGGTTTCAAAGTAACCACCATACCTTCCGTAGGAAAATATCAAACAGGACTCTTTTGTTTGCGACTGGTCGACACTTAGATCTTGGAATTGGTTTTATGGACTTAGTGCTATAGCCACCGTTTGAGTGTTCAGATTAGTAGTAACTGACTGACGTTCAGTCATTTTCGTCAGACTTTCTTTCTTTTCTCTTAATACTTTCAAGCTTTTTTTTAAATGGAAACAATTAAACGACTCTTATTTCTTGGAATTGGATTAATGGAATTGGAGCTATTGCCACCGTCTAAGTGATCAGTTTAGTAGTATCTGACAGATGTTCTCGATAATTTTATTTAACTAATTTTCAGGATTATGAATGGTTTCAAAATAACCACCATACCATGCTTAGGAAAATACCGAGCAGCACTATCTTGGTTGCGACTGGTCGACACTTGGTTTCTGGAATTGGATTAATGGACTGAGTGCTATAGCCACCGTTCGAGTGTTTAGACTAATTGTAACTGACTGACGAACAGTCATTGTTTGTCAGAATTTCTTTCTCTTCTCTTTTCATACTTTCAAACTTTTGTTTATGTCTTTGGCATTCTTGTGACAAAGCTTTCGCGGATGTGGGTAAAATGGCAAAACTAAAGCTATGGCCCCCGGTTAGCTAAATCAAATAAAATTCCGTAAACCTGCCTGTACTATCAAGTAAATTCTTTTCAAGTTTAGAGTTAGATAAAGTAGCTGGAATTAAGAAGTGGATAAAATCAAGCTACTCTTACCGCTGATTTATATTACGCTCTACATTTCAAAAGATAATCTTTCCTTTTATTTCTATTGTTACATCATTTATTGCACACTACAACATTTTGTTCGTCTCAAGTTGTTTCTTTATTTTTGCATGGACCCCAGAATTTATTTTATGAAATTTTTTAAACATTTATTTGGATTCTCTTTATATTATTTCGATTAAAATAAACATTCGTTATCTCATTAAGTATAAAATATTTTTGTTTTTAGTATTATTACTGAGAAATGCCAGTTACTCGTAGCTGTGAGGATTTAGTGCAAGTGGGAAACACAGAGAGTGATTGCCATATCTGCTTGACACCAATTGAGTTCTCTGCACAATTGCTAACTACAGCCTATGCTCACAGTTTTCACAGGGTTTGTTTCAACACTAAAGTAGGTAGCAAGAAGATTTGTCCTGTGTGTAAAACCTCATTGCAGTCTTCGACATTAAACACATAATAATTCAGGTGATCAAGTATCAGATTGTCAAGATTCTACAATGCCTAAGCCTGCAAATACAAGGAATCAGGCTAAAACAGCGACTGCAGTTGAGGAAGAAGAACCGTCAGGCTCTACTTTGGCTGATCAGCCCATAGAAGCTAATCCCGTAGCTTCAGCCCCATCTCCATCTGTTGCAAAATACGACATCTTATAAGTACTCGGGAAGTTTTTATGCAAACGGTAGTTCAGACTCAGAAATTTCAGCCACGTCCTGCCCCTCGTAAATTATTACATACTGTTGAAAATCCGCCTGACTATGGTCAGATGTCAGTGAGGCTGATTAAGAAGCAGTAAGCATTTCCCTATTGAAACTGTCGTGCTACTGGGCATCGTTATCAGAATGTGTGTCTGAACGTCGCATATTTTGTTATGGTTGTGGCCTCCCAGACACATACAAGCCGTCATGCCCAAAATGCACGTTATCAAAAAACGAATACAGATTAACTGTTTCCGTTGCAACTTCAACTTTACCGGACTTACCACAATTACCTAATGTGTCGTTATCTTCCCTAAACATAGACCCAAAAGTTCCTAGTAGAAAAATTCGTTCCAAATTACGTCAAGTAGAATATGTTAAACTTGTCAATCAGGAAAAGAAAGCATTATTATCTGCTATTGTAGGGCATGACATAAGACCATACGCCGACGTCACCTTATTGGATATCAAAGTGAGTGGATTGATGTACACAGGTGCATCAATTAGTTGCATTGGGGGTGACTTGGCAAAAGAGCTGCTTGAACGAAGCGTACATACAAGCCAATGGCTTCCATAGTTAAGACAGCTGATGGAAAAACACAAAATATTATAGGAAAAATAACAACAGATGTCAATTATAAGGGATCGTCCAAAATTCTATCTTTTTACTTAGTGCCTTCTTTAATCCAATCCCTATACCTGGGTATTAACTTTAGGAACGAATTTGAGCTGCTACCCGTTGGATTAACTGAGTTTAGAAACCCACTCAAAACTGGCGAGTGTCAAGAACTAAATGAGCAACGACAGCTATCAGAAGAGCAACATAAAGCTCTGAATGAAACCATCCAATGCTTTCCTTCGTTCGCTGATAAAGGGCTAGGGAAGACCAGTCTTATCTCTCATGAAATTAATGTAGGGGATGCAAAGCCTATAAAGCAGCGCCACTATCCAGTTTCTCCTGCAGTAGAAAAGTTAATATACCAAGAGTTGGATCGAATGATTTCACTCGGAGTCATTGAGGAGTCTACTAGTACGTGGTTTTGACCAGTAGTGTTAGTTCAAAAACTAGGCAAAGTCCGCCTTTGTGTTGACAGCCGCAAGGTTAAGGCAGAAATTATCACTAGTCTGGACTTAAAGGATACCTATTGGCAAATACCCTTGGCAAAAGACTCCAGAGATAAAACTGCTTTCTCAGTACCTGGTAGACCCCATTACCATTTTTTAAAGTGATGCCATTTGGGTTACTAATGCCCCATCAACCATGTCAAAACTTGTGGACCGAATTATTCCGGCTTATCTTAGAAATGAGGTGTTCATTTATTTGGATGACCTCCTTATCGTGTCCGATACGTTCGATCGACATTTGAAAGTTTTAAAAAAAATTGGCAATTAAATTGGCGCAAGCTGGCTTGACCATTAATGTGGAGAAGAGCAAGTTTTGTGTCCCTGAAGTCCACTATTTAGGTCACTTAGTTGGCCATGGAACCATTTGTATGGACTCCGACAAAAAAGTCGCCATTAAGGAGTACTCCTCGATCGGTCAAATAAATACGCCGCTTTTTAGGTATGAGTGGGTGGTACCTCAAATTTATAAGCAACTATGATTCTATTGCCTCTCCATTGACCGACTGCCTTAAGAAAAAAGGAGCAAGGCAATTGGGCAAGAGCCACAATCTGCAGAGACAGCTTTTCGTGCTCTAAAAGATGCCATGTGCAATGCTCCTGTATGGCATACTCCCAATTTTAACGCCCCCTTCTTTATCCATTGTGATGCGAGTCACACAGGCGTAGGGGGAGTGCTTATGCAAGTTAACGATAAAGGCGAAGAGGTCCCCATCGCGTTTATGTCCCCCAAGTTAAATATGAGCCAACGAAGTTACTCGGTAACTGAAAAGGAATGCTTGCCAGTCATTTTAAGCATAAAGAAATTTAGAGCCTACGTGGAGGGACATGATTTCACTGTCATAACTGATCATGTTTCTCTCAAATGGCTAATGTCACAATCTGACCTAAGTAGTCGATTGGCAAGGTGGGCCTTGAAATTGCAGGGATTCACCTTTAAAATTGAGCACCGGAAAGGCAGCAAGAATATAGTCCCAGATGCATTATCGCGAGTATACACAGAGGATTTGGCCTTCGAGAAAAAATTGGAAAGTGCCAGACACTCATGCCTGATGTGAAAGTGGCTCACACAAAAAAAAACAACGTAAATCCACCTATTTACAATTAGATATTTATATTTTTACCAATAATATTGCACCACAGTGTGTTTTATTAAATATAAAGTGTGTCAACTTTAAACTCTCATTTAATATGCCCATAGTTGATATAAAGTGTAGTACTGTTATATTTAATGAGGTGGCATATTTAAATAAATGTTTAAGCATATTCACTTAAACTATGATTCATAGTGAAATGCTTACACTGCCATAGTTAATTTAATTATTGCCAACTTTAATATTAGAATGTTTAATATTGGTTTTAAAGTTATATCATATTACATATAAATATGTTTCATATTAAAATCAAATTATACTGCGTTGCAGTCATTTCGATTGTTCTTGACTCACACACATTCGCAGTATGTTATGCAAACATACACAGAAAAAGAAACTGTGCCATTCGGGGCTCAACTCAACACCAAACGGGCTCAATAATAATGGGTTGATCTCGGGAATGGCTTAAACCCGAGAGATTTTTTTTTTTCTTATAACTACTTTGCGCGCGTATATATTATATACCATTAATAAAGTCGCCAAAATGATGAAAAAACGTTTGGAAATGATCCCACCCCCGCCCCCATTTTCAGACCATCAGAAATGAGAAAATTATTTTCCACCTAGTTGGCCCATTAAGCGTACAAACGCTGAAACCACCCCCGGCACCCATTATCCGACCTTGAGGGTGAGTATGCGCAAAGCTAAAAACATTATCCTATTTAATTGGCCCATAGAGCTTTAAAACCAAATTATGTATCGGCTAAAAACCCACCCACGCACCCATATCTGACCTTTGCAGTGAACTTCCCGAAATAAAAAAACACGTGTTTCCATTTATTCTGACCCTAGAGCTTACAAAACGAATTTTATTCAGATCGGCTCACAAATAGCCATTGTCACTGAACCGATATACGCCCACCATTATTCTTGCCTGTGGGCAGAAATTCCACCGCCGAGAAATCAAATGTCTAATTGTTTTCTATAATGTGTTCAGTGAACTTTTTTCCATACAATTTTTGACATTTGAAATTCTTTGCAGCTCTTGGCTCAAAAAATTCAGTATATTTTATAAAGAATTTCATAGAAAAGCAAAATTGGATATTTTAAGTTTTCGCGAAGCTCTGTGGCATTAAAGTTTCCAATTTCCCCTTAATTTAACTTTTAACTCAATCAATGAAAAAAAACTCCTTTTCGAAAAGTGTCAAAAAAAATAATTTGTGAATTTCACAAATTGGGAAACAAGCAACCTTATCGGATGCCGAGCTGTTGGTACATTTTATAATCTTTAAAGCAATATGGAAGAAGAACGTTCAACTGACGCTGTTTATCTTGTAGGGCTTGTGCGGGAGCAACGTGCCAAACTTATAAAAAATCGTTTTCAATTTCCACAAAATTTATGCTTGCATTGGGACCGAAAGCGAATGCAACTGAAAACGGCGAACGATAAGGTTGTTAAGCGGATGCCAATAGTTGTTACAGGCCCACATATTTCAAAGTTGCTAGCTGCCCCAGCTATTGAAACGTCTTCAGGGAAGCACCAAGCTGATGCCGTCTTCCAAACTTTACAGGATTGGAACCTTACCAGAAATATAAAATATTTCTAAAAAAGTTTATACAAATTACTTAATTAAATATGTTTTATATAAAATATAATTTTAAAATTTAACTAGAAAGAACATGTTTTAATGGTTTAGCCAACTGTACATTTTTTCAGGTTGTTTATTTTTATTGGTTTAAGTAATGTTTTCAGTTTCTATCAGAGCAAAGACGTTTGATGATGGTAAATCGAATATTTAATTGAGAGAATGTTTATTGTTCAGCTGCGGCGGTAATTCCAGTGACTCCGTTCCAATCATAATTCTACAATAGTATTCTAAGTTAACATAATCAGTAAAACTGAAACACGTTAGACCAAAATTAGTTTGTCGCGTCAAGACCAATTAATCTGACAGGATATGATAGTAATATAAAAACCATGGCTGCGATTGGTCTGGTTAGCTGCCGTTTTTTCAAGTGCATCTTAAATTTCAAAATCTGGTAAACTACTTAAAAAATTGCTTAGTAGAATTCAGTTAAGTTATAGCTCTTTATTTGGCCTCAAAATGTGTCAATGATATTGGTCTAGTTTATTCTTTAAATTATGAAACAGAAATGACATGGAAGGAGTTTTTTTAAAATCCATCTAGAGAACCACGTTCTGTTATACGATCTTCTTCAATGTTGCTTATAAAGATTATAAATTGTTCCAACCAAGTTTGGCCTCCGATCAGGTTGCCTTTTTCCCAATTTGTGAAATACTCAAATTATTTTGTATGACAATTTTGGAAAAGGGGTTTGCCCTCATTGATAGTTAAAAAGTTAAATTAAGGGGAAATTGGAAACTTTAAAGCCCCAGAGCTTCAAGAAACTTAAAATATCCAATTTTGGTTTTCTATGAAATTCTTTATAAAATATACTGCATTTTTTGAGCCAAGAGCTACAAAGAATTTCACCAAAAAAATTTTTTTTCATACAAGGCAGGTACGCTCTAATGTACATATCGATATATGTGAACGTAGTGGAATGAGGCTATAAGTTAATTGTGTGTGAGCGTCGCTGGAAAATGGAGCAAATTTTGTCGGAATTAGGTGGTGAAACCTTTTTGTCAATTTTCAGCGGTAAGTATTAAAAATTTACAGTGTGTATCATATATAAATGTATGTAAATACAGTCATATTTACAAATAAACTTAAATTTGTTTATGCAATTTAATGAATACATACATTCAAATGTATATATGTACATTAGGCGGGTCGATTTGATGGGGCACAAACCCATTTTAAGCCAATCGGATTAAAAATAGGTTTTACCATATAAATTTTCCAGGCATTTCCCCACTCTTGGGTCGAGTTTTTCAACATCGGAAAATCTCATGTCAACTTATTTTTGTATACTATCACTTACAAACCGAGTTTGAAGTCAATCGGATGAAAAATAGTGTTTTCCATATAAATTTTCGGTCATTTTTCCTTGTGGGTGGATTTTCCACAATCAAAAATCACATGTCTTATTATTTAGCATACTATCCTTACAAACCGAGTTTGAAGCCAATCGGATGAAAAGAGTTTTTCCATATGGAATTTTCTGGGAATTTCCCGACTTTTCGGGCGCATTTTCCAACATCGGAAAATCTTATGTCTAGTATTTTGCATACTATCCTTACAAACCGAGTTTGAAGTCAATCGGATTAAAAATAGTTTTTTCATATTGAATTTTCCGGGTATTTTCTTTGTGGGCGGATTTTCCAACATTTGAATATCTCATATCCAATTACTTAGCATACTATCTTTACAAACCGAGTTTGAAGCCAATCGAAAGAAAAAATAGTTTTTTCCATATGGAATTATCCGGGAATTTCCCCGACTTTTCGGGCGGATTTTCCATCATCGGAAAATCTCAAGTCGAATTATTCTGCTTACCATCCTCACAAACCAAGTTTAAAGCCAATCGGATGAAAAATAGTTTTTCCATGAAGAATTTTCCGGCCATTTTCCTTGTGGGCTGATTTTCTAAAATCTGGGAAACAGAAAATTATTTGGTTTTCTTTTTCCAAGTCAATCGGATGAAAACCAAAATTTTCCCCATAGTAGCTTTTCGGGAGTTTACCACCCCTTAGGAATGGAATTTTCCAAACCCCGCCTTAGTGCTCACTTTCAACTCATAAGGAAACTTCTGTGAAAATTTTAGCTTTCTATCTCTTACCGTTCAGGCTCTACGTTGATTGCCAATCAGTCAGTCAGTCAGTCAGTCAGGACAAACTCTTTTATATATATAGAGACTAGCATATAACCCGGCGCGCTTCGCTTCGCCACCATCAGTATAGCCGCCAAAATAATGAAAAAAACGTTGGCAATGATACCACCCCCCCCCATTTTTTCGACCATCAGAAATGAGAAAGATTATTTTCCACCTAGTTGGCCCATTAAGCGTACAAACGCTGAAACCACCCCGGCACCCATTATCCGACCTTGAGGGTGAGTATGCGCAAAGCTAAAAACTTTATCCTATTTAATTGGCCCATAGAGCTTTCAAACCAAATTTAATACATATCGGCTAAAAACCCACCCCCGCACCTATATTCCGACTTTTGGAGTGAACTTCCCGAAATAAAAAAATCACGTGTTTCCATTTATTCTGACCCTAGAGCTTACAAAACGAATTTTATTCCGATCGGCTCAAAAATAGCCATTGTCACTGAACCGAAATACGCCCACCATTATTCTTGCCTGTGAGCGGAAATTCCACCACCGAGAAATCAAATGTCTAATTATTTTCTATAATGTGTCCACAAACCCATTTGAAGCCAATCGGATTAAAAATAGGTTTTACCATATAAATTTTCCAGTCATTTCACCACTCTTGGGTCCGAATTTTCCAACATCGGAAAATCTTATGTCAACTTATTTTGTGTACTATCGCTACAAACCGAGGTTGAAGTCAATCGGATGAAAAATAGTGTTTTCCATATAGAATTTCCGGCCATTTTCCTTGTGGGTGGATTTTCCATAATCGAAAAATCACATGTCTAAATATTTAGATCTATCCTTACTATCCTTACAAACCGAGTTTGAAGCCAATCGGATAAAAAACAGTTTTTTCCATATGGAATTTTCCGGGAATTTCCCGACTTTTTGGGCGCATTTTCCAACATTGGAAAATCTTATGTCTAATTATTTTTGCATTCTATTCTTACAAACCGAGTTTGAAGTCAATCGGATCAAAAATAGTTTTTCATATAGAATTTTCCGGGTATTTTCTTTGTGGGCGGATTTTCCAACATTTGAATATCTCATGTCCAATTACTTAGCATACTATCCTAACAAACCGAGTTTGAAGCCAATCGAAAGAAAAATAGTATTTTCCAGGTATTTTCGGAAATTTCCCCGACTTTTCGGGCGGATTTTCCAACATCGGAAAATCTTATGTCAACTTATTTTGTATACTATAGGTACAAACCGAGTTTGAAGTCAATCAAAACATTTCCTGGGGTGGATTTTCCATAATCAAAAATCACAGCTAAATTGAACACAGGAGATCGGATAAAAAACAGTTTTCATATGGAATTTTCCGGAATTTTCCATTTTATGGAATTATTGTACCATTTATTCTTAAAAGAGTTTGAGCAACGGATCAAAAAGTTTTCAATAAATTTTGAATTTCTTTGTGGGCGGATTTTCCAACATTTGAATAATCAGTACTATCCTAACAAACGAGTTTGAAGCCAATCGAAAGAAAATAGTATTTTCCATATGGAATTTTCCGGAAATTTCCCGACTTTTCGGGCGGATTTTCACAACATCGGAAAATCTTATGTCAACTTATTTTGTATACTTTACAAACCGAGTTTGAAGTCAATCGGATGAAAAATAGTGTTTTCCATATAGAATTTTTCCGGCCATTTTCCTTGTGGGTGGATTTTCCATAATCGAAAAATCACATGTCTAATTATTTAGCATACTATCCTTACCATCCGAGTTTGAAGCCAATCGGATAAAAAACAGTTTTTTCCATATGGAATTTTCCGGGAATTTCCCGACTTTTTGGGCGCATTTTCCAACATTGGAAAATCTTATGTCTAATTATTTTGCATTCTATTCTTACAAACCGAGTTTGAAGTCAATCGGATCAAAAATAGTTTTTCATATAGAATTTTCCGGGTATTTTCTTTGTGGGCGGATTTTCCAACATTTGAATATCTCATGTCCAATTACTTAGCATACTATCCTAACAAACCGAGTTTGAAGCCAAGCGAAAGAAAAATAGTATTTTCCATATGGAATTTTCCGGAAATTTCCCGACTTTTCGGGCGGATTTTCAACATCGGAAAATCTCAAGTCTAATTATTTCTCAGCATCCTCACAAACCGAGTATGAAGTCAATCGAATAAAAAATAGTTTTTCCATGAAGAATTTTTCCGGCCATTTTCCTTGTGGGCGGATTTTCCGGAATCGGGAAAACAGGTGTCCAATTATTTCGCTTACTTTAATTACAAACCAAATTTCAAGTCAATCTGATGAAAAACAAAATTTTCCCCATAGTAGCTTTTCCGGGAGTTTTCCACCCCTTAGGGGTGGAATTTTCCAAAACCCCGCCTTAGTGCTCACTTTCATCTCATAAGGAAACTTCTGTGAAAATTTCAGCTTTCTATCTCTTACCGTTCAGGCTCTGCGTTGATTGCCAATGAATCAGTCAGTCAGTCAGTCAGTCAGGACAAACTCTTTTATATATATAGAGACTAGCATATAACCCGGCGCGCTTCGCTTCGCCACCATCAGTATAGCCGCCAAAATAATGAAAAATGTACTGGCAGACGCGTTGTCTCGAGCGTTTGAAGAAGAGATTGCCTCTGTAACAGTAGATGTATATCCAGAAATCGACATTAATTCGGAAGCCTTCGTTTCGGAGCAATATGTTCAGCTAAAAGAGCAACTGCTCAAGTCCAATTGAAAGATTTTCGGATTGTTGACAAATACATTTATTATTGAGCATGCACCGCAGCTGATGGCCTTGAAAACTCCAACAGTAATTGGAAACTTATGGTTCCCACGCAGTTGCGCTATCAAGTGATTGCCGCAGCACACAGCCAGCCAAGTTCCGCGCACTGTGGTGCAGCTAAGTGTTTGGAGCGAATCCGCCGAAACTTTTATTGGCCAAATATGGTTGTTGAGGTTCGCGAATATATCCGCAAATGTGAAGTTTGTCAGACAACCAAACATCCTACTCGCATTCTTAAGCCACCAATGGGAACTCAATCACTCAGCGAGGGCCTTTTCAAAAATTTTATGTGGATTTCATTGGTCCATTTCCTAGAACCAAACAAGGCAACATAGGGATATTTATTATACTAGACCATCACTCAAAATTCACTTTTCTTTTCCTGTTAAGCGTTTCACGTCTAAAATTATTATTGATCTATTGAGAGACAATATCTTTAAATGTTTTGGAGTGCCAGAGACTCTAATAAGTGACAATCGGACACAATTTAAAAGTCACGATTTTTCTCATTTTCTTTCCACTTATGGTGTGGCCCATATGTTCACTGGAGCCTATTCTCCCCAGTCTAACGCAGCCGAACGCGTCAATAGATCGATAAACGCCGCGCTAAGAGCCTACGTGCGCTCGGATCAGCGTAACAGGGATTGTTTTATAAGTAGTATAAATTGTTCCTTGAGAAACACAGTGCATCAATCTATTGGCAATGCACCGTATTATGCAGTTTTGGACAACATATGATAACGCATGGACGTGACTTTCAGGTTTGAGAAATTTAAATATGCTTAATAATGGCTCAGCTTGTCTTCCCGAGCAGACGAGTTTCCAAGATTCGATCTGATATAGCTAAACAAATAGAAAGCTTATAAAAAAATCAGAAGACCTATGACTTGCGTACGCGTCCTAGATCTTTTGAAATTGGTCAAGAAGTTATAAAAACGAAACTTCGCATTGGGTAATCAAGTTGCCAATTTCAATGCTAAATTAGCACCACGTAGGTGTAAGGGCGTAGTAAAGAAAAAATTAGGCAATTCGCTATACTTGCTATAGAAAATCAGGAAAAAAAATTGAAGTGTTTCACGCGAAGGATATTTGGGAATTTAACTCATGACCCCCTTTTTTCAGTTTTTGCCATTAGCCTGGTAGACTATGTTTAAAATCTGACGGTATGAGGTGCAGATACTTATAACTTTCACAGCATGAACTATTTTTATGGCCACCAGTGTAATTAGAACTTGCAGTCAACGTCACCGCTGATTAAGTTCTGGAGCCAAGGCCGTTTAAAGGTCAGAGAGACAGCTTACAAAAGCTTTCGTTTCTCGTGGTCGTCTGCTCGAAATTCTAAGCAGTACTTACTAGCAAAGAAATCTTCATCGCGCGCAGACGTACCAGTCTTGAGCATACGTTTTTTTCTTTTTCCATTCCACGTGTTGAAAATTACATAATCCTATTGTGGCTGCATATATAGGTTCGAGAAGATCGCAGTTTTTGAAGCCCCTGCGAACATTATTTGGATTAATTAATCAGGCAACTGCTGACGAAAGGTGCTGCTACGACTTTTGGTACGTTTTGTAAATAATATTCAGACTTGGTGTTAACAAGGTATTTCTTTAAAGTCGGCTACTAAATTCTACTTGTGTCCAAGGCCCACTAAGTTAATCTCCGAGCTACTGGGAAGCAGCGTTTGGCTATAGTAGTTGGCCTCGGCGAAGGCATTGGTCGCCGGATTTTGGTCAGCTAACCCTGTTTACTGACCTACTTCACGGTAACAGTTGGCCGACAGCTATATATTTCGCTAACGTCTGTCTGTCGCCATCCCATCATCTCCTAGTGCTGTATTGGTGGCCTCAAGGGCACGACTCACTGCAGTAACAACCCCAACGGCTTTGCCACTGATACCACTCATTAATTCAGCCTTGGATCGAAGCTATAATCGACCCCATTGGGCCTGGCCAGGGCTCTACCGGCTTTTTGCGGACCTTGTGCTATATCTCCAATATGGCTTGGATAGTGTATTAAAACGGTTGAAATTATTTTATATTGTAATGCCCTTTATCAACGTTTACTTATAATTGCCTTTGCCTTCAATAGATTTTGATGATTGGGGAGATCTCTGAGACGATAGTATACCTCTACATATAAATTTCATCCCATCTACATCATTTAGCAAGCTGACATCGGTGGACTCATGCGTAAGTTCGGCATAGCCGTGAAGAAATTGTAATGGTTCTAAATTTAGAACGTATAAAAGATGTATTGGATAATATCGTTCCTCACGCCTACCCTTATTCCTTGCCTTTATATTCGTAAGTACCGGTCTCAAGATCAGTAATAAGTTTAATAACGTTGATAGCGGGCAAATCAGAGAAGAAGTTTGTTTCCATTTGGCCATTCGCCTCTCAGCTGAATGCCCTTTCGCATGGCTGTTTACCCTTAGTTTATAAAAAAATCCGAGTTAATTAAGAATAATGATTTCTTTCATACTTGTAATGAAGTGCCCTCTAGATCAACAATTTCTGAAAATTATATGAAGTAATACGAAATGAAATAATAATCTTCTCTTTGGGCTCCAATGATCTAAAAACCGGTTGAAATATTTATAAGGGTAATAGCCACTGCTACCGGCTTTTACAGGAAGGGTGGGTAAAGAGAAAAGGACACAACATCTGGTCCTTCGCAGTAATACACTAGCTTCTACAACAGTTATTCTCCCCTATGTTTTTACCTATAGCTCTGTCATTTCTTTTAGTTTTGTGATGCTTGCGTAGCTTAGAAGCAAAAACCCCCCCAGGCCCCTGAGCACTGCCATAAGCATAGACAGAGCTGCTGCAAACTCAAGGCTATTATAGGCAAATTAGTAGTCTTGACAATATACCTCAAGTAATTCTCATTATTAATTTCACTGCGGAAATGATAGTTTTGAATCCCATTTTGAATCTATACCTTTTAAAACTATAAGTGAATGCTTGTGGAAAAATTCGGCTTTATGGAATTGAGACTTGTTCTGATTGGATAACTTCGACCAGATCCTTTCATAAAAGTCAGAAAATTCAATATAAAACTATTTTGTAGTTTCAGTCAACTGAAGCAATGTGTATTACTCTTTATAAAAATAAAATGATTAAAAACATTTGAAACGGTGAATTGATCTAAGGATAAGACCCCAGAACCAAGTATTTGAGTTATAAATCGATATATTTTTGTCTTATATATATTATAAACTAATTCTTTTTCTTATCTTTATATATTTTATAAATATTGAAAAATTATCATGGCAGTTAGGCGTAGTCAAGAAAATCTCAATTTGAGAGAACAAACTGTATCGTGCATTATATGCCAAGACGCAGCTGCACCAGATTCTATTATTACGGAGATCCAATGTAAACACAAGTTTCATGCAGAATGTCTCACAGTTTGGTTACAATCAATTCCACTTGCCCAATATGCCGACGGGCATGTCCATATCGACTAATTCTGAACAGCGCGAAAGCTTAACGTTAACACATAATACCCAGCCTCAAGATCCAATCGAGGCGCAGCAAATAACTCTACATCAAGATGTCGCCTAACACCAGATCCGCACAACGTAATGTTCAAGCTTCAAGTTCCCAACGACAAAGTACGGGGGAACCCAATGCTCGCGATCAGGAACAGTAGAGCCGATAATACAGCAACTGAAAACAATTCCATTAATGAGCAACGGGTGTGCACACTTATTAACGCATCGTTAGAGAGTTCCGGTCTACTATAGCCACAACTATGGCTGAGCAGATTGCTGTCGCAATGAGAAATCTGCAACTAGCTCCCACTACCCCAAGAGGCTCGAGAAGAGGCTCAATTAGAGTGGAGAAAATGAAATTCCAGAAGTTCTAGGGTCAGAGCGTAGTGAGGCATTCGGAAATAGACAGCACATCCCAAATGTATTCCCTTATAGAAGAAAAATTCAGAAGAACGCCTATAAGGTTTCCAGCGTAATATCCAATTGGCATCTTAAATTCGGAGGCACCCCAAATGATATCAAATTGATGAATTTATTTATCGAGTAAATTGCTTAACAACCAGATGCCTAGGTGGCGATTTTGATACTTTATCTTTTTGCAAATTTGCTATTTCTGGATCCCGCCTTAACATTTATTGGCGCTTCCATCGGAATGAATCACACAAAACCTGGTTTAATCTTTGCTCGGTTATGCGAAAGGTATCAAAGTGATCGATCGGATAAAGACATTAAAGATACAATGCGTAGGCAACAAGAAAGCGAATGAATCCTTTGACGATTTTCTTAATGCGATATTTTCTTGATGCGATATTGTCAATAGCAGACATGTTGCGTATAAGACCTTCTAGTGGTGAGCTTGTTGCCTACGTCAAACGAAATCTTATCTCTCTCTCTCTTGGTCATCGCTATCAGGAATGTCTGAAGCAGCGGCGCATTTTCTGTTACGGTTGCGGTATGCTTGATATGTGCAAGCCCAATTGCCCTAAATGCCCAATTGCCCTCTGAATATGATGAGGCCTCGGATAGCCTTATCCACCCACTTAAGCGTAATATAATCTCGGAATTTCTGCCTTATCATATTCGTTTAGAAAATTATTTGAAACGTAGATCAGAAACATTAAATATTGCTGTTGGTGCTGTGAAAGCTACACGTTCCTCAATGCGTATGAAAAATTATTGGAAGGAAAGACATGACTTACAGAAAATAACCATTTTAAGTATAGTTCAAAAGGGTCCTGAGATTCGTCCGTTTACAAAAGTTGAGATCTTGGTCAACAATATCTAGCACTTTTAGACAGTGGGGCCAATAAAAGTGTCATTGGAGGAGAATTGGCAACTCGCATATTGACTTCTAATGTTCGTATAAAAAAAATCTCACGGAGCTGTTCGAACAGCCGATGGATGTAAGCAGCAAGTTGCTGGAACACTCGTCGTTCCAATCCTTTATAATTCGATTCATAAAGATTTTGAATTTTTAGTTGTGAAATCAATAGCTCAAGATGTGATTTGTGGTATAGATTTTTGGAAGTGTTTTGGTATTTCTCTCAATGTAGTTTGCTCAATTAACGAAATAAATGTTAACGATGACCAATCTGATAAACTTCAACTAGATTCTGCACAGCAGAAGGATTGCTTAGTAGATTACCTCCAGTTCACTGCATTTCTAAAATAGATCTGAAGGACGCCTTTTGGCAAATCTGTTTAGATTCACAATCTCGCCAAAAAACGGCCTTCACCATACCGAACAGACCACTCAATCAATTCACACGGATTCCATTCGGTCTGTGTAATTCTCCACACACCATGTGTCGCCTTATGGATCTTGTCATCCCATATAAATTAAAAACACACGTTTTTGTTTATTTAGATGACCTGTTGGTCATGTCATCGAATTTTGAAGATCATCTTGTCCACCTGTCCGAAGTGCTTTACTCGCTTGCGGAAAGCAGGACTCACTATAAACGTGCGTAAAAGCCAGTTCGGTCTCACTAGAGTCGAATACTTGGGTCACGTTGTAGGTGAAGGCACTCTGCAAGTAAATCCTGACAAGGTTCGAGCAGTGGCAGAATTCCCTGTACCAAGGACACGTCGCCAGCTGAGAAGGTTTCTCGGCATGACGGGATGGTACCAGCGTTTGACGACATTAAAAATAGACTTTGCTCAGCTCCCTTTTTGCAACATCCCAATTATGACAAACCGTTTATTGTTCAGTGCGATGCCTCGATAAACGGCATAGGTGCTTTATTAGCCCAAGTAGATGACGCTGGAGATGAGCGCCCAATAGCCTACATGTCCAAGAAGCTAACAAAGCACAGCACCTTGCGGTAGTGCTTGCGTTAAAAAAGTTTAGAATGTACATAGAAGGACAGGCATTTAAAGTAGTGACCGATCACGCCAGCCTGAAGTGGCTAATGAGCCAAAAAGATTTAAGTGGCAGATTAGCTCGATGGGCAATAAAAATTCAAGGATTCAACTTTGAAATCGAGCATCGTAAGGGCAGCCAAAATGTAGTGGCAGACGCGTTGTCTCGAGTTTGAAGAAGATTGCCTCTGTAACAGTAGATGTATATCCAGAAATCGACATTAATTCGGAAGCCTTCGTTTCGGAGCAATATGTTCAGCTAAAAGAGCAACTGCTCAAGTCCAATTGAAAGATTTTCGGATTGTTGACAAATACATTTATTATTGAGCATGCCCGCAGCTGATGGCCTTGAAAACTCCAACAGTAATTGGAAACTTATGGTTCCCCGCAGTTGCGCTATCAAGTGATTGCCGCAGCACACAACCAGCCAAGTTCCGCGCACTGTGGTGCAGGTAAGTGTTTGGAGCGAATCCGCCGAAACTTTTATTGGCCAAATATGGTTGTTGAGGTTCGCGAATATATCCGCAAATGTGAAGTTTGTCAGACAACCAAACATCCTACTCGCATTCTTAAGCCACCAATGGAACTCAATCACTCAGCGAGAGGCCTTTTCAAAAATTTTATGTGGATTTCATTGGTCCATTTCCTAGAACCAAACAAGGCAACATAGGGATATTTATTATACTAGACCATCACTCAAAATTCACTTTTCTTTTCCCTGTTAAGCGTTTCACGTCTAAAATTATTATTGATATATTGAGAGACAATATCTTTAAATGTTTTGGAGTGCCAGAGACTCTAATAAGTGACAATCGGACACAATTTAAAAGTCACGATTTTTCTGATTTTCTTTCCACTTATGGTGTGGCCCATATGTTCACTGGAGCCTATTCTCCCCAGTCTAACGCAGCCGAACGCGTCAATAGATCGATAAACGCCGCGCTAAGAGCCTACGTGCGCTCGGATCAGCGTAACAGGGATTGTTTTATAAGTAGTATAAATTGTTCCTTGAGAAACACAGTGCATCAATCTATTGGCAATGCACCGTATTATGCAGTTTTTGGACAACATATGATAACGCATGGACGTGACTATCAGGTTTTGAGAAATTTAAATATGCTTAATGATGGCTCAGCTCGTCTTCCACGAGCAGACGAGTTTCCCAAGATTCAATCTGATATAGCTAAACAAATAGAAAGCTTATAAAAAAATCAGAAGACCTATGACTTGCGTACGCGTCCTAGATCTTTTGAAATTGGTCAAGAAGTTATAAAACGAAACTTCGCATTGAGTAATCAAGTTGCCAATTTCAATGCTAAATTAGCACCCGTTTACTAACCTACTTCACGGTAGCAGTTGGCCGACAGCTATATATTCGTCTGTCTGTCGCCATCCCATCATCTCCTAGTGCTGTATTGGTGGCCTCAAGGGGCACGACTCACTGCAGAAACAACCCCAACGGCTTTGCCACTGATACCACTCATTAATTCAGCCTTGGATCGAAGCTATAATCGACCCCATTGGGCCTGGCCAGCTCTACCGGCTTTTGCGGACCTTGTGCTATATCTCCGTATGGCTTGGATAGTGTATTAAAACGGATTGAAATTATTTTTATATTGTAATGCCCTTTATCAACGTTTACTTATAATTTGCCTTTGCCTTCAATAGATTTTTGATGATTGGGGAGATCTCTGAGACGATAGTATACCTCTACATATAAATTTCATCCCATCTACATCATTTAGCAAGCTGACATCGGTGGACTCATGCGTAAGTTCGGGATAGCCGTGAAGAAATTGTAATGGTTCTAAATTTAGAACGTATAAAAGATGTATTGGATAATATCGTTCCTCACGCCTACCCTTTTCCTTGCCTTTATATTCGTAAGTACCGGTCTCAAGATCAGTAATAAGTTTAATAACGTTGATAGCGGGCAAATCAAGGAACGAAGTTTGTTTCCATTTGGCCATTCGCCTCAGCTGAATGCCCTTTCGCATGGCTGTTTACCCTTAGTTTATAAAAAAAATCCGAGTTAATTAAGAATAATGATTTCTTTCATACTTGTAATGAAGTGCCCTCCTAGTTCAACAATTTCTCAAAATTATATGAAGTAATACGAAATGAAATAATAATCTTCTCTTTGGGGCTCCAATGATCTAAAAACCGGTTGAAATATTTATAAGGGTAAAAGCCACTGCTACCGGCTTTTACAGTTCCTTCGCAGTAATACACTAGCTTCTACAACGGTTATTCTCCCCCTATGTTTTTACCTATAGCACTGTCATTTCTTTTAGTTTTGTGATGCTTGCGTAGCTTAAGAAGCAAAAACCCACGCCCAAGCAATGAGCACTGCCGCCAAGCATAGACAGAGCTGCTTCTTAGCCGCAAACCAGCTTGCTCGCGTTCGTCACAACATCATTTTTCGATCAGATGAACGATAGAAAAGTTCCCGACCCCGCAATTTGAAAAATTCCTCATATCTCTCACAATTTGGGCAACGTTACCCTGAGTAACGGGTATATCGAAGTCGAGCAGGGCCGACTTCAACTTACGCTCTCGTTGTAATTTAAAAACGAGAAGGCAAAGCTAACTTCGACTGTGCCGAAGTTTTAATACATTGAAAAACTTTACTGCAACTGATTTAACCAATTTATATAGGATATAGATATCAGATATTAAAAAATTTTAAATCATTGATAATAAAAAATACGATTCCATAAAAAAAACATTTCTTAGTAAAACACATTTTCCGACCGATCGGTCCTATGGCAGCTATATGCTATAGTCATCCGATTTTTATAAATTTTTTAAAAAATTTGTAAAAGCATATAAAACTAATATCTACAAAGATTGGTGACGATACGATGGAAACAAAAAAGTTTTTCTCACTAGAACTAGTTTTTTGACCGACCGTTTCTATGGCAGCTATATGCTATAGTGATCCGATTTTGATACATTTTTCCAGAATTATGTGAAATCATATAAAACTATCATATACCAAGATTAGTGACGATACGATGAAAAACAAAAAGTTTTTCTCACTAAAACTTATTTTCCGACCGATCGTTCCTATGGCAGCTATATGATTAGTCATCCGATTTTGATAAATTTTTTCGAAATTGTGTGGAAGCATATAAAACTGATATATACTACGATTGGTGACGCTACGATGAAAAACAAAAAAGTTTTTCCCACTAGAACTAGTTTTTTGACCGACCCTTTATGGCAGCTATATGATATAGTCATCCGATTTTGATAAATTTTTTCACAATTATGTGGAAGCATATAAAACTAACATACACCAAGATTTGTGCCGCTACGATGGAAAACAACAAAGTTTTCTAACTAGAACTAGTTCTTAGACCGATCGTTCCTATGGCAGCTATATGATATAGTCATCCGATCCGGCCGGTTCCGACATATTAGTTGCGTGCAGTAAAAAGAAGACTCTGTGCAAAATTTTAGCTCGATAGCTTTAAAACTGAGAGACTAGTTCGCGTAGAAACAGACAGACGGACAGACGGACGGACGGACAGACGGAATTGAACTCAGCTCGTCGTCCTGATCAAGAATATATATAGTTTATGTGGTCGGAAATGAATATTTCTATGCGTTACAAACTTCTGGGCAAAATTAATATACACTTTCCAAGTGTATAATGAATATTTATACTTAGAGTTTAAATTTATCTTTATTTTTATTTGCCACTATTCTATTCTGGTTTTGTTAGTTAGATTTTGTTTGCGTTTGGTATAAAGTTTCTTTGAAGTTAATTTTTTTATAAGTTTCAAAATGTCTAGTTTATATTTTACTTTGAATATATTATTTGTTAAAATGAATTCGTTTTGTTTGTTTATTTGTTGAAAAAACGTCGACAAATGGTGGCTGTCAACCAAAAAAAAGAAAAATTGAATACGTTATAAAAAGGCTTAATGAACTAAGAAAGTCTAACAAGGAAAATCTAACAAAATTAAAAATCGACTAGTAACGACTCCGACACGGTGGGGGAATTTTATTTGCCCGCCCGGCCAGCTATGCCCCAGTTCACAGCCAATTGAAGCCAGAGACGTTACTAGACCTAACACAAATTTAAATAGTATAGAAGTCGAAAAAGAGAAAAAGAGAATAGTGAGGAAAAAGAAAAAGAGAAGGCTTAAAAATATGTTTACAAAATCATAAACACAAACAATAAATAAACAATATTATAGAATGAACAAAAAAAATATAAAATAATACAATAATGAAAATAAAATTTAAAATTAAAAAAATTAAAAAGAAAGGAAAAAAATTAAATTAAATTAAATATAATAAAAATAAAATAAATATAAGCTAAAATAAAAGATGAATTAAATCATCCGGAAAATCTCTGATCCGGTGGGGGAATATTTATTAGCCGGTCCGGCAAGCTAGGCCCCTGCTCGTGCTGGATGTGGTCAGAAATTTTGCCGGAGATGTGCAAAAAGAGATAACTTTATGGAAAAGAGAGAGAGTTCTGTTGAGAGCCGGTGATAAACATCATTAAAATTTTGACATAAAACCCGAAAACGGTTGTGCAGTGCGTAGTCGGTTGTGCATCTAGGCAAGATTAAAGTCAAATAATTTCTAGTTGGTCTAGAGGGAACAGAGAAGTTAAGGCGACCTAAGAGTTCAGAAGAGTCTACATCACCGATAATTAACTTATGAAGAAAAGAAACGCCTAGGACTGTTCTAAGGTTAGCCAACGATGGAAGGTCAATAAGCAAAAGCCTACTAGAATACGATGGCAACCGAAGGTTGGGATCCCAATTTAAGCCGCGGAGGGCAAAATGCAAGAATTGCTTTTGGACAGACTCAATACGATCCATATGCTTTTTATACGGCGGACACAAGACGGATGAGCAGTATTCAAGCACCGGGCGAACTAAAGATGTAAAAAGAACTTTTGTTGTATAGGGATCATTAAAGTCATCGACCAACGCTTAATGAATCCAAGTACACCATTCGCCTTATTAACTATACAGGATATATGATCATTAAAGCTTAATTTGCAATCAAAAATAACTCCAAGATCAACGACAGTTGATATTCGTTGCAAGGTTCATTGCCAATCGAATAGGAAACTAGCGAAGGTTTGCAACGATAAAAAGACATAAACATACATTTTGCGCAATTAAGAAATAAATGATTAGCCATGCACCAAAAATGAAGCGAGTTTAAGTCATCTTGCAACCTAATAGAATGCATCGGGTCGTTGTAAGATAAAATGAGTTTAACGTCATCGGCATACATAAGTATCCGAGAATGAGATATTGTCGAGGGGAGATCATTAATAACGAGAAGGCAAAGCTAACTTCGACTGTGCCGAAGTTTTAATACACTTGAAAAACTTTACTCCAACTGATTAAACCAGTAAAATATATATAGGATATAGATATCAGATATTAAAAAATTGTAAATCATTGATAATAAAAATAGCATACCATAAAAAAACTTTTCTTAGTAAAACACATTTTCCGACCGATCGGTCCTATGGCAGCTATATGATATAGTCATCCGATTTTTATAAATTTTTAAAAAAATTTGTAAAAGCATATAAAACTAATATCTACCAAAATTGGTGACGCTACGATGAAAAACAAAAAAGTTTTTCCCACTAGAACTAGTTTTTTGACCGACCCTTTATATGGCAGCTATATGATATAGTCATCAGATTTTGATACATTTTTCCAGAATTATGTGAAATCATATAAAACTATCATATACCAAGATTAGTGACGCTACGATGGAAAACAATAAAGTTTTTCTCACTTAAACTTATTTTCCGACCGATCGTTCCTATGGCAGCTTTATGATATAGTCATCCGATTTTCATAAATTTTTTCGAAATTGTGTGGAAGCATATAAAACTGATATATACTACGATTGGTGACGCTACGATGAAAAACAAAAAAGTTTTTCCCACTAGAACTAGTTTTTTGACCGACCCTTTATATGGCAGCTATATGATATAGTCATCCGATTTTGATAAATTTTTTCACAATTATGTGGAAGCATATAAAACTAACATACACCAAGATTTGTGCCGCTACGATGAAAAACAACAAAGTTTTTCTAACTAGAACTAGTTCTTAGACCGATCGTTCCTATGGCAGCTATATGATATAGTCATCCGATCCGGCCGGTTCCGACATATTAGTTGCGTGCAGTAAAAAGAAGACTGTGCAAAATTTCAGCTCGATAGCTTTAAAACTGAGAGACTAGTTCGCGTAGAAACAGACAGACGGACAGACGGACGGACGGACGGAATTGAAATCAGCTCGTCGTCCTGATCAAGAATATATATAGTTTATGTGGTCGGAAATGAATATTTCTATGCGTTACAAACTTCTGGGCAAAATTAATATACACTTTTCAAGTGTATAAAAAGCAATTTGGAATTTGTTTTTAAATAAATAAGTAGGCTATGATAATTGACATGGAGCCCAGACAAACTGATTTGATAGTCACTCGACTGCTGGCAGCACAAGGGACAAGTTCTCCCTTGCTGCATTTTATTTTCTTTTCTTTTTCATCAAATTATTTACTTCTGGGTCGTCCGCGACGAGCGGGTACTACTACTTGGTCCGAATCCACTCTAATTGCATTTTCCAAAGTACGCCTTGTGTTGGTTTGTCGCCTGTTTCTAGTGTTCCTTTCTACTCCTCCAACTGTAGTTCTGTTTACTGCAGCTTCCGCTCGTTGCCTTATCCGCTCGCTGCGACGTGTTGGTGGCATCTTATGGCTAGAATAATCGCTACCAAAATTGTAAATTTTCTATAAAATATATTTTCCGACTTGATTGTTGTATACACAATATACTTCTGTACTGAATTCTGTGCTCTGTTTAATGGTTGACTCTGAAATTTCAGCTTGCTAGAATTTTCATTTTCCTTTTTAAGGAAATTTTTTACAAAATTTCAACTCGATAGTTTACCAAGTAAGAGCGCTACGATATACTCTATACCGTGATTTACGCATATGTAAAGTGTACACACTTAGAAGGAAGCATCTTTGACCCCATAAAATATATATGTATTCTTGATCAGCATGACGAGCTGAGTCTATTAAGTCGATCAGTTTATCATTTGTTTCAATCTCCACAAAATTCTTGAAATGATAAAACATTCGTTTCTGATGAGGCTATCAATAAGCACTTGGTCCAGTTTTTTGACAATAGGAAGGAAATGTTCTACAAGATCAAATGATACCCTAGCCAACAAGGCTTTAAATATTAATTATCTGCAAAAAACCTTTTTTAAATATTTTTTTTTGCCACTAATTTCGTCCAAATGAATTCACACATATTTTAATCTTCCATTAATATTTATGTCTATTTTTAATTTAAAAATGAATATTTATACTTAGAGTTTAAATTTATTTTTATTTTTATTTGCCACTATTCCCTTCTGGTTTAGTTAGTTAGATTTTCTTTGCGTTTGGTATGAAGTTTCTTTGAAGATAATTTTTTTTTATAAGTTTCAAAATGTCTAGTTTATATTTTACTTTGAATATATTATTTGTTAAAATGAATTCTTGCTAAAGCGTTCATAATTTTGGGGCCATGCGAAAAACGAAGAAGGAGGAGATGAGATAAAGGGGGAGTTTTCTCTCCTTTAGGGATCACTGGAATATATAAGTTAATAACACGTAGCACTACAAAGGTTTATCATTGGCCTAAAGTTCAACATCGGCGAACACTCCAAAATTAATTTGTTTTCAACATAAATTCATATGAGCACACGCGCAGTCAAAATTGCTGACCTAGCGTTTGGGACATTTCCTCAACATAAGTTCATATCAGCACACGCGCAGCCAAAATTGCCGACCTAGCGTTTGCGACATTTCCTGGCCAGCTCAGGCCAATGCAGCTGCAACAAATTCATCGAGTTAGCCGCTGCAATTCTACACCAGCCAACCAACGTAGCCGCCGCCGATCCACCGAAACCACCACCAACACCAAACGAAAGTAAAACGAGAAGGCAAAGCTAACTTCGACTGTGCCGAAGTTTTAATACACTTGAAAAACTTTACTTCAACTGATTTAACCGGTAAAATATATATAGGATATAGATATCAGATATTTAAAATTATGAAATCATTGATAATAAAAATTTAATACCATAAAAAAAACTTTTCTTAGTAAAACACATTTTCCGACCGATCGTTCCTATGGCAGCTATATGCTATAGTGATCCGATTTTGATACATTTTTCCAGAATTATGTGGAAGCATGTAAAACTAACATATACCAAGATTGGGGACGCTACGATTTAAAACAAAAAAGTTTTTCTAACTAGAACTTGTTCTTAGACCGATCGTTCCTATGGCAGCTATATGATATAGTCATCCGATCTGGCCGGTTCCGACATATTAGTTGCGTGCAGTAAAAAGAAGACTCTGTGCAAAATTTCAGCTCGATAGCTTTAAAACTGAGAGACTAGTTCTCGTAGAAACAGACAGACGGACAGACGGACAGACAGACGGACAGACGGACAGACGGACAGACGGACGGACGGACAAGCGGAAATGAACTCAGCTTGTTGTCCTGATCAAGAATATATATAGTTTATGGGGTCGGAAATGAATATTTCTATGCGTTACAAACTTCTGGGCAAAATTAATATACACTTTTCAAGTGTATAAAGATAAATTACTACGTCAACACTGGTCTCCGAAAGGACAAACAGTATAAATATTCCAATTTTGCGATTCCCAACCTCAGGGACCCTCCAAAATAGAAGGAAAAAACCAGACTCTGGTTTTAAACAATAAAAAATATGTAATAATTCTAATAATAATACAACTTGGAAAAAATTTTAAAATCGAAACCTTATTTTGCAAAAGTTTATAAGTTAGTTATGGTGCTTTTTATTTTCAATATTTCCCAATTTTTCAACTGAGCAATTTTTAAAGTAATAAAAAAAACTCTCTCAAAAATTAAAAATTAAAAAATATTTTTCTTAACCTTTGTCGCCTTAGTCATCAAGTAAGCTTAGGTGTTACTACCATTTCTTGAAACAAAATTTAAAACTAAATGTCGAACCATAACAACCTGATCAGACCACCCATACTTAATCTGACAAGAATAGAAGAGGAACAATTAGTACAGACAACAGCACAAGAACAGTTCGAACCAATTCAACAACCAGAAATCATGACACATAACGCGGAAATAATTAACTTAATTACCCAAATTATTGGTGACACTTTTGCCCAACAAGTACCGATTCTACTTAAAAATCTCACTAATCCTGCAACAGATTTTCTACACGCGGTAGACCAAACTATAAATCCAGAACTAAGAAACAATTTGGGAGACTTAGACAAAATACCAGACGTAGTTAGAAGTCTAAGAGATTTCTCAGGTTATCAATCGACTTATAATTCATGGAACAAGAGTGTAGAACGAATTCTTCAAACGTACGAGCACCTAAAGGGTACTCCAAAATATTTTGGCATCTTACACACAATTAGGAACAAAATAACGGGCAAAGCTGACGTAGCCCTTGAATCATATAATGTGCCGCTTGACTGGGAGGCCATTGCCAAATGCCTTACACTGCACTATGCAGACAAACGAGATTTAATGTCTCTAGAGAACCAGATGACTACTCTGGTCCAAGGTAACTTAACTGTGGAAGAATTCTACCAGGAAGTTTACAAACATTTGGCCCTGATCCTTAACAAAATTGGATGCATGGGATTAGGCAGAGAAGCCGAACAAATAATCACTAAATTATACAGAGATAAAGCCCTCGACATGTTCGTCCGAGGTCTTAGAGGAGACCAGTCACGGTTACTTGGAATGAAGGAACCGGCAGACCTTCCATCTCCCTACATCTTTGTCTAAAACTTGAAAACCAAACTTACCGCACAAATCATGCAGCCACAAACGGGCAATCAATTAGTTTTAGGAACGCAAACCTGAAACCCACTCCATCTCCACGATCTATGCAATATATCGATAGCCCACGTTTCCGGCAAGCCCCTCCAGTTCTTCCAAGAGCTTTTGCACCCCCACAACCAATTGCTGCTCCTCGACAAAATATTGGTAACTATAGGCCCCAACAGCCATTTGCTGCTCCCCGCCAGACTCTTAACTATGGTTGCCAACAACCGATGGCAGTTCCAAGACAATCCAATCCTGGATACTCTTACCAACAACAGCAACAAGGTGCACCTCCTCGCCCAACGGCATCTAAGCCGCTGCCACGTCCACAACCAATGGAAGTGGATTCCAGCATCAGAACTAGAATGGTCAATTATATAAATAGACCAAAATTTGAAAGCGGTAAAGACCACCGGGACAAGTCACCCAGCCAGATAAAAAGCTACGCAATTTTAATATTGAATTAAATGCAATTACTGGGGAACTCGACCCTAATGACCTTACTCCCGAACAATATGACCAAATCGTGGAAACTATCGAACAAGCTAACGACTACGAACAATCTTTGGACGAATACTCTGAACAGATAGACACCGTTGATACAGACGGCACATACCTGGACTACTCCGACTTAAATTTTTTAGAATAGCCAGCTCTTCGCTATCGTATTTCGAAGTAAAACTGAAGAGCGGACAAATTCTCAAAATTCTTTTAGACACAGGATCCAACAAAAATTATATTCATGGACTATCGAAAACTAAACTTTAACACTATCGCCAACAGGTATCCAATACCTGAAATAAACGAAGTACTGGCCCAGTTGGGTAATAACAAGGTCTTCTCAGTCATTGATCTCAAAAGCTGATTCCACCAAATACCCCTAAAGGAATCAGACATGGAAAAGACCGCATTTTCAGTCAATAATGGCAAATATGAGTTTACACGACTCCCATTTGGTCTCAAAAATGCGCCTGCAATATTCCAACGCGCACTGGACGATATCCTTCATGAGCATATTGGTAAAATATGTTTCGTCTATGTAGATGATATCATCATCATTAGCAAGGATAACGAATCGCATACCAAACACTTGGACCTCATTTTTCGAACTCTACGTGATGCAAATTTGAAATGCCAACTCGACAAGTGCGAGTTCTTCTTAAAAATTATTTGTATGGCAAAACAAAAGTTAAAATCTTCACCGATCATCAACCTTTAACACATTCTCTCAGTAGTTGGAATGGAAATGCTAGAATAATGAGGTGGAAAACACATCTCGAAGAGTACGATTATCAAATACTCTACAAACCTGGCAAAGATAATATTGTGGCAGATGCTTTGTCAAGAATCCCCACACACGACCAAACAACATCCTCAAACGAGTTAAACTCAGTAGCTTCTTCACAACACAGCGATGAAAGTTCGAGTCACGGACTAATTCCCAGTATGAATACAAATTTTCTTTACCATTTCCAAAGTTTCACAGACACAACGTTTATCGAACAGACTATAAACCAGACGACCTACTGACAATACTGAGGAACTATTTAGATCCAGGTCTAATAAACGGTATTTACACCACAGAAGACGAAATGGATCAAATACAATTACTACACCCAACGCATTTTAAAAATATTAAGGTCCGATTCACCCAAAGTAAGGTAGAAGATTTATCAGATGAAAATCTGCAAGAGGAAGAAATTCTAAAGGTTCACAATAGAGCACATCGAAATGCTCTCGAGAACAAAAGACAATTGTCGAAAAATATTATTTCCCAAAAATGAAAGACAAAATAAACAAATTAGTTAAGCAGTGTCAAACCTGTAAAGAAGAAAAATACGACAGACATCCCACCAACCCCAAACTCAAAGAAACCCCAATTCCTCAGCATCCAGGGCATATCGTCCATATCGACATTTACTCTACAAAAAAACTCTTGCTCTAACTGCCATAGACAAGTTTTCCAAACTTGCCCAGGCCAGAATAATAAAATCAAAATCAATAGAAGATATTCGAAATCCCCTTCACGAGCTTTTATTCTACTTCGGAGTCCCCAAATTTGTTATAATGGACAACGAAAAATCACTAAATTCAGCATCAATTACCTTCATGATGAAGGACCAACTAGGCATACAGATCTATAAGGCACCGCCATATAAAAGCTCAGTCAATGGACAAATCGAAAGATTTCACTCCACACTTTCTGACATCATGAGAATCCTAAAAGAGATAACATACACCGAAACTTCCTTGAATTATTGGACAGAAGTATTTACGAATATAACTCGACAATACATTCCGTGACACAGAAACGACCCTTTGATGTTTTCTTTGGCAGGGTTTTGACTATCGCTCCAGACCAATACGAAAAGTCTAGACAAGACAACATTGATAAGTTAAAACAGAAACAGACCAACGACTTGCAAAATCACAACAAAAATAGGAAAGACATACTGACATACGTACCAGGATACTGACATACGTACGTACTAGGATCAAAACTGTCTTCTAGATTTAGAAAGGAGATAGTAAAAATGGATAACGGTACAACCATCAAAACCATTTCTGGCAAAGTTGATCATAAAGCAACATTAAAAATGTTTAAACATCAAAATTTTTACAGATGGATTCTAAACCTGACAATTGCGCTCGCCTCTGTAGAAATCTCGAACTATACCGACGCACAAACTCTTACTGTATTCAACGGACTGGGAAAAATACGCACTGGGACGACAAAAATAATCCATGTAATAGACTTGTAACAAATACGGAAAACAACACTCGACAAACTGGCATGGTACACAGAACGAGACTTACAAACAAACATCTTCTATAATATCCTTCACCACGAAATAGAACAAGCTGACTCAACATTACGGTCTATTATGTCTTCCTTTAAAAAACGAAATGCTAGGGCAATAAATATGATTGGGATATGATTGAACCAAGTCAGATTAATTAAAGAAGAAATTATAAATATAAAATATGCCATCCAAAGGGCAAAGATTAATGTTATTAATACTTTCTTGCTTGATGAAAAAGAGTTAAGTTTAGTAAGTGATCAATTTTAAAAGGCCAATACACCCCTAATCTCAGTTGAAGAAATGATGAAATTTGCAGACGTATCTGTCCTTCATAACAAAACCACTTTGCTCTATATTGTAAAGATACCAAATCTATAAGAGGAAAATTTCGATAACCTGCTTATTCGACCAATTGTTAGAAATAATACTATCATTAATTTAGAATTTAATGAAATTTTTAAAAATCAAGAAAACATTTTCGGAATTCAAACAACTTGTAAGTCATTTAATAATTTGAAAGTATGCGATAAGAACAAAATTGTTAAAATTAATAATAATAAGTGTCTAGCCAGGCTTTTATTAGGAGTGTGGCTTCAGTAATGCAGACCACATCCCAACCATCGAAGTGATGGGACCCGGCACAATTATGCTTAACAACTTTTACGGCAAACTCGGCTATAACAATACCAAACGAACCCTCGTGGGAACCTACTTGATCAAAATTTTTAACTCAACGATCTACATTAACCAAAAAGAAATAAGCAACATGGAATCTACATTAATGAAGCCAATTCCACCCATAATCCAAATCACTCCAAAGGAGACAGAACGCCTACGAATTCTATCACTAGAAGCACTAGAAGTACTACATATCAACAACACCGAAGAACTACAGTTGCTTCGTAATCACGCTTCAGTAAACAGAGTTACATTCACCACCCTGTTCATCATATCAATACTTCTGGCTTTCATACTACAAGCAATCCGACGAATACACAAAGAGGTTGTCCTACATTTAAATTCAACCGTGGCATCCCCAAAAGAAGAAACTGAACCAACCCCAGCTACAACTGCAGGAATTTCTAAAATTCCAAAAATTCCCCAATTCAATAACATCCCATACTTCTTATAATTGCTTGAGGACAAGCTCAAACTAAAGGGGGAAGAGTTAATAACACGTAGCACTACAAAAGTTTATCATTGGCCTAAAGTTCAACATCGGCCAACACTCCAAAATTAATTTGATTTCAACATAAATTCATATCAGCACACGCGCGGGTTGAATAAATGGCTCATAATGTCTTTATTACCGGGTACAAAAGAAAAGCACAACAAAGTGATTGGACTAAGGTTCCTGGACTTGAATGGTTTCAAAGTAACCACCATACCTTCCGTAGGAAAATATCAAACAGGACTCTTTTGGTTGCGACTGGTCGACACTTAGATCCTGGAATTGGTTTTATGGACTTAGTGCTATAGCCACCGTTTGAGTGTTCAGATTAGTAGTAACTGACTGACGTTCAGTCATTTTCGTCAGACTTTCTTTTTTTTTCTCTTAATACTTTCAAGCTTTTTTTTAAATGGAAACAATTAAACGACTCTTATTTCTTGGAATTGGATTAATGGAATTGGAGCTATTGCCACCGTCTAAGTGATCAGTTTAGTAGTATCTGACAGATGTTCTCGATAATTTTATTTAACTAATTTTCCAGGATTATGAATGGTTTCAAAATAACCACCATGCTTAGGAAAATACCGAGCAGCACTATCTTGGTTGCGACTGGTCGACACTTGGTTTCTGGAATTGGATTTATGGACTGAGTGCTATAGCCACCGTTCGAGTGTTTAGACTAATTGTAACTGACTGACGAACAGTCATTGTTTGTCAGAATTTCTTTCTCTTCTCTTTCATACTTTCAAACTTTTGTTTATGTCTTTGGCATTCTTGTGACAAAGCTTTCGCGGATGTGGGTAAAATGGCAAAACTAAAGCTATGGCCCCCCGGTTAGCTAAATCAAATAAAATTCCGTAAACCTGCCTGTACTATCAAGTAAATTCTTTTCAAGTTTAGAGTTAGATAAAGTAGCTGGAATTAAGAAGTGGATAAAATCAAGCTACTCTTACCGCTGATTTATATTACGCTCTACATTTCAAAAGATAATCTTTCCTTTATTTCTATTGTTACATCATTTATTGCACACTACAACATTTTGTTCGTCTCAAGTTGTTTCTTTATTTTTGCATGGACCCCAGAATTTATTTTATGAAATTTTTTAAACATTTATTTGGATTCTCTTTATATTATTTCGATTGGAATAAACATTCGTTATCTCATTAAGTATAAAATATTTTTGTTTTTAGTATTACTACTGAGAAATTCCAGTTACTCGTAGCTGTGAGGATTTAGTGCAAGTGGGAAACACAGAGAGTGATTGCCATATCTGCTTGACACCAATTGAGTTCTCTGCACAATTGCTAACTACAGCCTGTGCTCACAGTTTTCACAGGGTTTATTTCAACTCTAAAGTAGGTAGCAAGAAGATTTGTCCTGTGTGTAAAACCTCATTGCAGTCTTCGACTTTAAGCTTACATAATAATTCAGGTGATCAAGTATCAGATTGTCAAGATTCTACAATGCCTAAGCCTGCAAATACAAGAAATCAGGCTAAAACAGCGACTGCAATTGAGGAAGAAGAACCGTCAGGCTCTACTTTGGCTGATCAGCCCATAGAAGATAATCCCGTAGCTTCAGCTCCATCTCCATCTGTATGCGAACTGCAACATATGATAGCCAATTCAATGGCCACAGCAAATTTAAGGCAAGCTGAGATGTTCACACAAGCGTCTCTAAGACAAACTGAACTTCTCTCACAGGCAATATCGAATGGGTTTAATGGTATATTGAGTGCCATTACTCAGTTGCCTAATACAGTAACAGTCCCACCCAGGGAAAACGATACCAGAACAACATTACCTATTCCGTCAGTACCACATAAGTCTGTTCCACATTCGTCCGTGCCATTTCAGCAAATGCCAATGGGTTCTGCTATTAGGATGTCACCATTTAGTGTCGATTTGCGACCAGAAAGGATCAGCCAAATTCTTATTAACTGGAAGCTCAGATTTTCGAGTGGAGGCATTCACAGTGCAAACATTAGATGGGAACTTCGAAATACTCTCGCGATACATTATCAATCTGTTTGAAGGGACCGCCAGTGATTGGTATTGGCGATACCATAAGCTAGTTGGCAGTATAGTCTGGCAAGACTTAAAGAAAACCTTATTAATCCAATTCAAGGATGAGCGAACAGACGTGAACATTAGAGCTGCAATCGATCGTTGAGAGCAGAGGCAGAACGAATCATTTTATTCTACGAAGCCATTGTGCTGTTAACAGATAAATTATCCAGTCCGTTGCCAGAATCTTACCTTTTGGAGTCCCTCCGTTCTAATCTGTTGCCTGAGATACAGCATGAGCTGTTATACGAGTCGGTGGAAAGTATTGCGAAATTACGACATCATATAAGTACTCGGGAAGTTTTTATGCAAACGGTAGTTCAGACTCAGAAATTTCAGCCACGTCCTGCCCCTCGTAAATTATTACATACTGTTGAAAATCCGCCTGACTATGAGTCAGATGTCAGTGAGGCTGATTAAGAAGCAGTAAGCATTTCCTGTTGAAACTGTCGTGCTACTGGGCATCGTTATCAAGAATGTGTGTCTGAACGTCGCATATTTTGTTATGGTTGTGGCCTCCCAGACACATACAAGCCGTCATGCCCAAAATGCACGTTAACAAAAAACGAATACAGATTAGCTGTTTCCGTTGCAACTTCAACTTTACCGGACTTACCACAATTACCTAATGTGTCGTTATCTTCCCTAAACAAAGACCCAAAAGTTCCTAGTAGAAAAGTTCGTTCCAAATTACGTCAAGTAGAATATGTCAAACTTGTCAATCAGGAAAAGAAAGCATTATTGTCTGCTATTGTAGGGCATGACATAAGACCATACGCCGACGTCACCTTATTGGATATCAAAGTGAGTGGATTGATGGACACAGGTGCATCAATTAGTTGCATTGGGGGTGACTTGGCAGAACAGCTGCTTGAACGAAGCGTACATACAAGCCAATGGCTTCCATAGTTAAGACAGCTGATGGAAAAACACAAAATATTATAGGAAAAAAAATAGAAGGCTAACATCGGCTACGCCGATGTTTTAAATACCCTTGCAGTTTTTGAAAGGCGCTACCATTGATAACAAAAAGTTTTTATCACTAGAATTAGTTTTTAGACCGATCGTTCCTATGGCAGCTATATGCTATAGTCATCCGATTTCGATAAATTTTTCCAGAATTGTGTGGAAGTATATGAAACTAATATATACCACGATTGGTGACGCTACGATAGAAAACCAAAAAGTTTTTCCCACTAGAACTAGTTTTTGGACCGACCGTTTATATGGCAGCTATATGCTATAGTTATCCGATTTCGATTAATTTTTACCAGAATTGTGTGGAATCATATAAAATTAATATATACCACGATTGGTGATGCTACGATGGAAAACAAAAAAGTTTTTCTCACAAAAACTAGTTTTTTGACCGATCGTTCCTATGGCAGCTATATGATATAGACATCCGATCCGGCCGGTTCCGACAAATGTGCAGCGTATTTGTATTTAAAGACTTTTTGCAAAGTTTGGTCAAGATAGCTTTAAAACTGAGGGAGGAGATAGCATAGAAACAGACGGACAGACGGACAGACGGAAGGACGGACAGACGGACAAACGGAAATGAACTCAGCTCGTCATGCTGATCAAAAATATATATACTTTATGTGGTCGGAAATGCTTCCTTCACTGCGTTACAAACATCGTGACAATTTTAATATACCCTCTGCAAGGGTATAATAACAACCGATGTCAATTATAAGGGATCGTCCAAAATTCTATCTTTTTACTTAGTGCCTTCTTTAATCCAATCCCTATACCTGGGTTTTTAACTTTAGGAACGCATTAGAGCTGCTACCCGTTGGATTAACTGAGTTTAGAAACCCACTTAAAACTGGCGAGTGTCAAGAACTAAATGAGCAACGACAGCTATCAGAAGAGCAACATAAAGCTCTGAAAGAAACCATCCAATGCTTTCCTTCGTTCGCTGATAAAGGGCTAGGGAAGACCAGTCTTATCTCTCATGAAATTGATGTAGGGGATGCAAAGCCTATAAAGCAGCGCCACTACCCAGTTTCTCCTGCAGTAGAACAGTTAATATACCAAGAGTTGGATCGAATGATTTCACTCGTAGTCATTGAGGAGTCTACTAGTGCGTGGTCTTGCCCAGTAGTGTAAGTTCAAAAACCAGGCAAAGTCCGCCTTTGTGTTGACAGCCGCAAGGTTAATGAAAAACGAAAAAAGACGCCTATCCCATGCCCATTATAGATGGCATTTTAAGTCGGTTACCTAAGGCAGAAATTATCACTAGTCTGGACTTAAAGGATACCTATTGGCAAATACCCTTGGCAAAAGACTCCAGAGATAAAACTGCTTTCTCAGTACCTGGTAGACCCCTTTACCATTTTAAAGTGATGCCATTTGGGATTACTAATGCCCCATCAACCATGTCAAAACTTATGGACCGAATTATTCCGGCTTATCTTAGAAATCAGGTGTTCATTTATTTGGATGACCTCCTTATCGTGTCCGATACGTTCGATCGACATTTGAAAGTTTTGAAAGAATTGGCAATTAAATTGGAGCAAGCTGGCTTGACCATTAATGTGGAGAAGAGCAAGTTTTGTGTCCCTGAAGTCCACTATTTAGGTCACGTAGTTGGCCATGGAACCATTTGTATGGACTCCGACAAAAAATTCGCCATTAAGGAGTATTCCACTCCTCGATCGGTCAAATAAATACGCCGCTTTTTAGGTATGACTGGGTGGTACCTCAAATTTATAAGCAACTATGATTCTATTGCCTCTCCATTGACCGACTGCCTTACGAAAAAAGGAGCAAGAGCAATTGGGCAAGAGCCACAATCTGCAGAGACAGCTTTTCGTGCTCTAAAAGATGCCATGTGCAATGCTCCTGTATGGCATACTCCCAATTTTAACGCCCCCTTCTTTATCCATTGTGATGCGAGTCACACAGGCGTAGGGGGAGTGCTTATGCAAGTTAACGATAAAGGCGAAGAGGTCCCCATCGCGTTTATATCCCCCAAGTTAAATATGTGCCAACGAAGTTACTCGGTAACTGAAAAGGAATGCTTGCCAGTCATTTTAAGCATAAAGAAATTTAGAGCCTACGTGGAGGGACATGATTTTACTGTCATAACTGAACATGTTTCTCTCAAATGGCTAATGTCACAATCTGACCTAAGTAGTCGATTGGCAAGGTGGGCCTTGAAATTGCAGGGATTCACCTTTAAAATTGAGCACCGGAAAGGCAGCAAGAATATAGTCCCAGATGCATTATCGCGAGTATACACAGAGTATTTGGCTGAAATAAGTGAGGATGTACAATTAGATCTTAAATCTGAGCATTTTAACTCAGACGAATATGTAGGCCTTCGAGAAAAAATTGGAAAGAGCCAGACACTCATGCCTGATGTGAAAGTGGCACACACAAAAAAAAAACAACGTAAATCCACCTATTTACACTTAGATTCAAATATTTTTACCAATAATATTGCACCACAGTGTGTTTTATTAAATATAAAGTGTGTCAACTTTAAACTCTCATTTAATATGCCCATAGTTGATATAAAGTGTAGTACTGTTATATTTAATGTGGTGGCATATTTAAATAAATGTTTAAGCATATTCACTTAAACTATGATTCATAGTGAAATGCTTACACTGCCATAGTTAATTTAATTATTGCCAACTTTAATATTAGTATGTTTAATATTGGTTTTAAAGTTATATCATATTACATATAAATATGTTTCTTATTAAAATCAAATTATACTGCGTTGCAGTCATTTTGATTGTTCTTGACTCACACACATTCGCAGTATGTTATGCAAACATACACAGAAAAAAAAACTGTGCCATTCGGGGCTCAAACTCAACACCAAACGGGCTCAATAATAATGGGTTGATCTCGGGAATGGCTTAAACCCGAGAGATTTTTTTTTTTTTATACACTTGAAAAGTGTATATTAATTTTGCCCAGAAGTTTGTAACGCATAGAAATATTCATTTCCGACCCCATAAACTATATATATTCTTGATCGGGACGACGAGCTGAGTTCATTTCCGCTTGTCCGTCCGTCCGTCTGTCCGTCTGTCCGTCTGTCCGTCTGTCTGACTGTCTGTTTCTACGCAAACTAGTCCCTCAGTTTTAAAGCTATCGAGCTGAAATTTTGCACAGAGTCTTCTTTTTACAGCACGCAACTAATATGTCGGAACCGGCTGGATCGGATGACTATATCATATAGCTGTCATAGGAACGATCGGTCGAAAAATAAGTCTTAGTGAGAAAAACTTTTTATTTTCCATTGTAGCGTCACCAATCTTGGTATATATTAGTTTTAGATGATTTTACATATTTGTAGAAAAATTTATCAAAATCGGATGAATATAGCATATAGCTGCCATATAAACGGTCGGTTAAAAAACAAGTTCTAGTGGGAAAAACTTTTTTATTTTCCATCGTAGCGTCACCAATCTTGGTATATATTAGTTTTAGATGATTTTACATATTTGTGGAAAAATTTATCAAAAGCGGATGAATATAGCATATAGCTGCCATATAAACGGTCGGTCAAAAAACAAGTTCTAGTGGGAAAAACTTTTTTATTTTCCATCGTAGCGTCACCAATCTTGGTATATACTAGTTTTATATTCTTTCACATAATTTCGAAAAAATTTATCAAAATCGGATGACTATAGCATATAGCTGCCATAGGACCGATCGGTCGGAAAATCTGTTTTACTAAGAAAAGTTTTTTTATGGTATCAAATTTTTATTATCAATGATTTAAAAATTTTAAATATTTGATATCTATATCCTATATATATTTTACCGGCTAAGTCAGTTGGAGTAAGGCTTTTCAAGTGTATTAAAAAACTTCGGCACAGTCGAAGTTAGCTTTGCCTTCTCGTTTCTTATAACTACTTTGCGCGCATATATATTATATATATATTATATTAATAATTGTATATTTGGATTCACTTAAGTCTTCTTTAATATGAAGAAATATATATAAATTAATAAGTTCTTACTTTAACTTGCCTTGTCTGGGAATCGAACTCGGGACCTCGGGGACTGAAGCACAAGAACGTCTGCGTCTCAGCGCACTCGACCACAGCGCGCTTGCCAGACTAGGCGCCCAATGACATACAAGAGCGTTTGCTCCAGACGACAAAAGAGAGAGGCTAAGAGAGAAAATTTGCTATTGCTCTCAGCTTGTTCGCTCTCTCACTCGACATTTAAGCCCGAATCGGATTAAAAACAATCCCAAAAGGGATCACGGATAATCAATCCTAAACGGGCTTAAAATTGTAACGAACACGCTTTCAATCGCTTCGGCTGTACACTCTGTCTACTGTCGGATCGACTGTGCTCAGGGAAAGAGGCGTGGGTTTTTGTGCAGCTTCATCGAAGGCGTTACGATAATAATATCGTAGACAGAGAAAAAGGTAATAAGAACGGAAAAACAAACCAAAAGAAAGGGAAAGGGACTATCAGTAATTATATCTATCCAATATTGGAGGAATCAAGGTGTTAAAGACCTCCTTCTATACCCACCCAACCTGTAGAATCGTGAATATATTATGATTCTACCCTTTACATTGCCTCTGTGCTAAGTGCTTAAGATGCTCTTAATTAAAGAAAATAGTTAATTCATTTTTACTACAAAATATAATTCAATAAATGTTTCGGATGATGGTCGTCTTCAATTCTACACATCATCTTGACTTAAATTTAGTTTACTGTCTAATAAGGATAATAATATGAGTAATTAATATGGATAATATATTTGGATATTTGAAATGGGTAATTGATATGGATATTTAATATGAATATTTATAGATATTTATGATGAATATTGAACAACGAAAATAAAAAGGAAATTAAATGTATTTCATACACAGCATAAGGCTGGCAAAAGGATTCTTTCTTTAACAATAAGGAAACGTTAGACTGGGCTATAAAAAAGCCGAGGTAAACCTTTAAGGTGGTCATATTTGACGTTGGCAACTGCGACTATTGAGGTTCTGTTGCATGTCTTTTGATTTCTTTCGGCTGTGCCGTACTCACACGTTGAAAAGTCCATCGCTGCCAGCAGGACTGTTTGACGTTGAGGTGACTGTGGATTTTTAAAATAATTCGAGGATGCAACAAAATCATAAAGAGGCGCAGTGCTATGAGGAATGTCGAAAAAACTTATAAGTACAAATATCAAAACAAGGTTAGTTAATAAATTAAACTTTTTCCAACGATATTGGATTGTCCAGGAAATCTGCGAACTTTTCCAAATAAAAGTCTAAATGGCTCCCTTCTTGATCTTCTGGGATTGGTGTGGGCTTTGGTTTGGGTCGAGCGCAACCTCATGGCCAGGCCTCAGCAGGGCCAAAGCCTATGGGCGCTTAAAACGCCGCCCCCTCGAGCACAAGGTTTCTGGCCCAACACCAACAATATGGAATGATAAATACAGCCGAGGTGTGGCAGACACCAGCGATCGCACAGACACCTTGAAAAGATTCACTTTTAGCACTGTTGAAAACATCTTCGCACTAGGCACCCTGGGTGAGGTTAAATCCGAACAAAATCGAGTTTTGCCAGAAATGGAACGCAATATCCCGAACACGGCGATAATTGGCCAGATGGAAATAACAACGCCTGTCTATCTCTGTCGATGGTAATATTAACTGATGGCGGTGTGATCTCACAATAAAATTTGATCCACGTTGTTTGCCAATAAATTTGCGGTAAGTGCGTCTGCTCTCGATAAATTAGTGCGAAAAAATGGAACGAGGTCAAAGTCAGGAAATGCAACCTGGAAGCTGTCGAGTGTGACCGTATTGCGATTGGGGCAGAATACCAAAGTTGGATACTAAAACGCATATGCCCAGCTTTCTAACCGTCGCGTCTCAAAAGGTGGACTGATTTGGTTGTTCTTAATTTTTACAGTCAAGGTCAGAAAAGTGTATCCAGTGATCGATTCAACAAGTAGCACCCTTACACCACAGATTTAATCTTTGGTTACTAGCCTAAGATTAAAACTGAAAGAAAACCTAGGGTGCAACTGAGCTACCATATATCCTTGGCTTGAAATTTCCCAAGTTCCCTTCCATTCAAATTCTCTAACAGATAAATGGATTGGCCTAACTTCATCTTAATTCGAGCCTTAGTTCCAATGGGAGCCAATTTGGCATTAAAGCTATTGGCGGCATTACTTAACGCGAAGTTTCTTTTGATCACTTGTTGACCTATTTCAAAGGACCGTGGTCGTGCTCTCAAATCATATGTACGGCGATTCTTTTCGTATGCCTTAGTAAGATGCTTCTCTATAGTCGAACGAATTCGTTGGAAATCATCAGACCTTGTCAGTCTGACTTCCCCTTCGGTAAGCATATCTAGGTTTCTCAATAGCTTATAATCTTGACCATGTAAAAGCATGTGTTGGCCAAAGACCAGAAAATAAGGTGACATACCAGTGGACTGATGTATTGAATTTCGGAGAGAACTATTGATACTGCTAAGGAAAACATCCCATTCGCGCTGATTAAATAGGACGTATGCTCTTAACGCGGCATTTATCGAACGGTTGACCCTTTCTGCGGCGATTGACTGGGGTGAGTAGGCCCCGGTACATATATGTTGAACATCATATTTAGACAGAAAAGCAGAGAAATCACGGCTTTTAAGCTGAGTGCCGTTATCACTCACCACTGTTTCTTGCACTCCAAAACACGAAAATATTTCTTCTCTCAAGATGTTAATCACCACATTTGCAGTAAACTTTTTAACAGCCTTGAGAAAAGTAAACTTTGAAAAGTGATCAAGGATGATAAATATACCAACATTGCCTGATTTTGTTCGGGGAAAAGGACCAATGAAATCCAGGTATAACCGTTGGAATGGTCTTTCACTATGTACGCGGGTACCCATTGGTGGTTTTAGAGATCGTGTGGGATGCTTAGTGGTTTGGCATATTTCGCATTTGTTGATGTAATCACGAATGTTTACCACCATTTTCGGCCAATAAAATCTGCGCCGCACACGGTCTAAGCATTTTTGCGATTTCACAATGAGCAGAAGATGGCTGATCATGAGCTGCGCTAATTACACTCCTACGCAGAGTATCGGGAACAAACAGTTTCCAACCCTCATCAGCTGTACTAGAATCGTTATTCGGGAAATTTGCACGATGGTATATGTAGCCATCAATTACTTGAAAATCTGGTAGATCCGAACTCAGAAATTTCTCCCTTAACGTACAATATTCGTCAGATTGAAAGGCGTCTGACTGCAAGTTGATTTCTGGGAAAACATCGAACTCTAAGCCGTCAACTTCCTCCACACTCTCAAAACAACGAGACAACGCGTCAGCTACTACGTTTTCGCTTCCTTTACGGTGCTCAATTTCAAAACAATAACCTTGAAGCTTGATCGCCCATCGCGCTAATCTACCGCTTAGGTCCGACTGATTCATAAGCCAACGGAGGCTTGCATGGTCAGTTACGACTTTAAAAGGATGTCCCTCGATATACATTCGAAACTTTTTAATCGCCAAAACAACAGCCAAACATTCTAGTTCGGTAACTGTGTAGTTACGTTGGGCTTTGTTTAGCTTTCTCGACATGTACGCTATTGGGCGTTCGCATCCCGACTCGTCGCACTGTGTTAGAACAGCACCGACACCATGAAATGAGGCATCACATTGCACTACAAACGTCTTGTCATAGTTGGGATGGACTAAAAACGGAGCTGAACATAGCTTGCTTTTTGATTAATTTAAAGGCGACTTGAGCTTGTTCATTCCATTGGAACGACTTGCCACGCAGCAGTTCTGTGAGAGGAAAAATAACCGAAGAGTAATTGGAAATGAAACGCTGGTACCACCCAGTCATTCCTAAGAATCTTCTAAGCTGTTTTTGAGTTTTCGGAATCGGAAATTCATCAACAGCTAGAATCTTATCATGGTTTACCTGCAGCGTACCCTCGCCCACTAAATATCCGAGGTAATCAACCTTTTTAAGACAGAACTGGCTCTTTTGGACGTTAATTGTGAGACCCGCTTTGCGTAATTGCGTTGCCACCTCCGACAGGTGCACTATGTGATCTTCAAAACTTTGAGACAATACCAGTAAATCATCTAGATAAACTAGAACATGAGATATAAGCTGGTAGGGTATAACTAAATCCATTAATCGACTCATTGTTTGTGGAGCATTTGTCAATCCAAAGGGCATCCTTTTAAATTGATAAAGAGGTCGATTAGGAACGGTGAATGCGGTTTTTGAACGGGATTCTTGATCCAAACAAATTTGCCAAAAGGCATCTTTGAGGTCGATCTTTGAAATGCAGTGCACTGGAGGAAGTCGACTCAACAGTCCATCCATTATGGGAATCGGATAAGCATCCCTTATTGTGACTGCATTAAGTTTACGGGCGTCAAGACAAAATCGCACATTTTCCGGCTTTACATGCAACGTAACAGGAGAAGACCATGGTGAAGATGGAGCTTCCTCAATTACATCTAATCTTATCATGCGATCTATCTCACTACACAAAAGTTGCTCCTTAGCCGGAGATAAAGGGTAAAACCTTTGCTTAATGGGTTTAGCATCAGCTGTGTCAATGGTATGTTCGATTAACGTTGTTAATCCCAGTCCATCTTTGTCGAACGAAGGAAAGAAATCTATTACGGTTCGTAATTTTGACTTTTGAAAATCAGACAGACTCAATTTCAAACTATCTTCTATCAGTTCACTCTCTATTTCGTGTACCGAACAGGAAGGTGTAATAGAAATACCAAATTTTCTCCAAAAATCCATGCCGCAAATGACGTTTTGTTTAATTGACGGTACTAGCAAAAACTCAAAGTCGGATTCTACCGAGTTGTAAGTCAGGGAAATTATTATTGTACCGGCCACTGTTTGGGTTTGACCATCAGCAGTACGAACAACGCCTTTCAATTTATTGAATGTCAAGTCTGCTGATATGATTTCTTTGGGCCAGCGTTCCACCAATCACACTCTTATTAGCTCCGCTATCTAAAAGAGCTAAATATTCTTGACCATGAATCCCTATGTAAGTGAAAGGTCGAATATCATTATTCTTGTGAACGATTGCAGAAACCGTAAACCTATTTAATCTACGCTTGCGTTCCCAAAATTCTCCCATACGCAATGAGGATCGAGACTTGACTAATTCGATAGCGTTAGCATTAAAAATGGCAGCTCTACGCTTTTGATATTCTAGTAAACGTACATGGTATGGCTTGAAATGATAAGGGGTTGATGCATTGTTCAGGATGGATTGTTCATTGATGGATTGTTCAGGGCTATTAGTGGAAGGTAAGGTATTTGCATCCGAGGCTAACGTCGGATATCCTCTTTCGGAATCCAGCGGACATCCTGCGCCGAGTTTTCCGAAGTCGGTTTACATTTTGCACAGTTGGGCTTGTATATTTCTGGGGCTCCACAACCGTAACAGAAAATACGACGAATCTTTAAACAATCTTGATATCTGTGACCCTGTTCGTTACAGTTCCAACATTTTAATTTTTAGATCGCTCTGACCCCACAAACTTCGTCTAAATTTTCGATTTTTTCCATCAGATTGCTCGTCCGAGTCATCTGCATGAAGAACAGTGTTAACAAAGCGCTTGGCTATATTTGATCGGAGAGGTGGAGAGGCTTTCGACCGAAAACTACGTAAAAATTCTTCGTGTCGGTGACACTCTTTACGCAAAGTTGCTAAGTCGGACGTATCCACATGCAGCAGTTCATGCTTCAACTCGGGTTTGAGATTATGTCGAACTTCAGTCGTTATATCCCCATCCGCCATAGGTTCTCGCAACGAATCAGCAATTGACAGCATTGCATCTAAAAATTCATCGAAGCTCTCATTGTTACCTTGCTTACGACGACGCATGGCATTTTTAATATCTCGATCAGACCTCTGATCTTGATATCTCTCCTGCAACCGACTACACAATTCAAACCAATTCAGGTGATCGGCCGTTCTGTGAACTCGCCAATAGAACGAAAGAGCAGGTCCTGAAAACAGAAGGTTGGCAAACTGGGACAGTAATTCGAAATTTCCATGTAAGCATTGCGATGTTAGACAGTTTACCCGATAAATAAAATCTTCGATGGGAATCTCATTTGCAGACCCACTAAATTTTATACGCCAATTAGAAATGACGTTCGATATCCTATCCGGACGATCCAATGACGAACCTCTTACGTTATCACTAACCTGTGGAAGTCTAACCCTGTGACTGTTATTTCTAAGGTCACTACTACGAGGAATAGCTTGAGACATATCATTTTCCCACTCGAGTTGGGGTTCATCACGTTCATCTCGTGAAAATGAAGATATATTTAACTGTCTAACGGCAGCACTAATTTGCTCAGTCATAGCTGCTGTCATACTAGCTTGAAAACTTTCCAATGAGTTGGAAATAAGTTGCTGAATTCTTTCTTCGGATGCCACATTTGAATCAGATGCGACCCGAATACGTGTATCACGACGAGCATTTGAGGTAGCGTTTTGTCGAGAGTTACCGATATTTGGTGTATTGCGTCCATTTGACCTGGTATTCATACGAGATTTCGGAACAGTTCCTGTCGGATTTTGTGAATTATTCGTTGCGCCTGGGCCACGTTGAGGTCTAGAGGGTGGAATCCTTGTCTCTGAAGATATGCTATCTCTTATTTGTATTAAAACTCGAGAGCAAGGCTGCCTACATAAAGGACAAGTTTCGTTGGTTGCTAACCAATCTAACAGACAAGATCTGTGGAATCTGTGCTTGCACGGGGTTTCTACGATATCTGTGTCAGAACCGATGTCATTGCAAATAGTGCATACCACAGACTCACTCATTGGAAGAGCAAGATTTTCGCTGCTACGCCTAACAGCCATAGTTATGAAATATAATATTAATAGTCGATAATCTCATGAACAAAATGGGACTTATACTAGCACTAACACAAAGGCATGTATGTATGTATTAGAAAGATAAAACATCTGATATATCCCAAAACGGAAACTAATAAGTTAAAACAAATTGAGTATCTTTTCCAATTAAAAGAGGAACATGCCGAATTGAACATGCAGGTCTCGATTTTAATCGGAAAATGAAATATTTAAACACTTGTTACTTGGTATAGAACCGACTTCTTATCAGAACTATCATTCCTAAGTAACTCTATATTTAGAACAAAGCTTTCGATGAGTTCAGTAACCATATTCGAGTTACGAATTTTTTACTAACCATCAATTTCTGTATTATGTGTCTACTGGTCTGGGTCCAACAACCATCAGAATCCCAGCAGTTCCAAGTTAGCCACAAAATACACTCAGAATCTACTTATAAAAAACAATGGATTAAGGTTGGTTTGTGGAGAAGGATCCGGAAAGGTAATTTGGAAAGCGTGGGAAATCTCAACATTATTTTACTATATTAGGAACGAAGTAAGGCTATTATTTTACTGCAGTCTTTGTATCACCATCTTAAGCATTTGCTAAGTGACCAGGCTATATGGCCATCTCCGGTGATTAAGAATTTCACGAAACCTCTAAGTAATTTTAAGATGGATAAGACTGTTAGACAGTCGCCTTTTCGGGCCCCACGTTGGGCGCCAATTATTATGTAACGAACACGCTTTCAATCGCTTCGGCTGTACACTCTGTCTACTGTCGGATCGACTGTGCTCAGGGAAAGTGGCGTGGGTTTTTGTGCAGCTTCATCGAAGGCGTTACGATAATAATATCGTAGACAGAGAAAAAGGTAATAAGAACGGAAAAACAAACCAAAAGGAAGGGAAAGGGACTATCAGTAATTATATCTATCCAATATTGGAGGAATCAAGGTGTTAAAGACCTCCTTCTATACCCACCCAACCTGTAGAATCGTGAATATATTATGATTCTACCCTTTACATTGCCTCTGTGCTAAGTGCTTAAGATGCCCTTAATTAAAGAAAATAGTTAATTCATGTTTACTACAAAATATAATTCAATAAATGTTTCGGATGATGGTCGTCTTCAATTCTACACATCATCTTGACTTAAATTTAGTTTACTGTCTAATAAGGATAATAATATGAGTAATTAATATGGATAATATATTTGGATATTTGAAATGGGTAATTGATATGGATATTTAATATGAATATTTATAATATAAAAAGGAAATTAAATGTATTTCATACACAGCATAAGGCTGGCAAAAGGATTCTTTCTTTAACAATAAGGAAACGTTAGACTGGGCTATAAAAAAGCCTAGGTAAACCTTTTAAGGTGGTCATATTTGACGTTAGCAACTGCGACTATTGAGGTTCTGTTGCATGTCTTTTGATTTCTTTCGGCTGTGCCGTACTCACACGTTGAAAAGTCCATCGCTGCCAGCAGGCCTGTTGACGTTGAGGTGACTGTGGATTTTAAAATAATTCGAGGATGCAACAAAATCATAAAGAGGCGCAGTGCTATGAGGAATGTCGAAAAAACTTATAAGTACAAATATCAAAACAAGGTTAGTTAATAAATTAAACTTTTTCCAACGATACTGGATTGTCCAGGAAATCTGCGAACTTTTCCAAATAAAAGTCTAAATGGCTCCGTTGTAGAGGTTGGTCCCTCGCCAATGAAAATTAAATTCTCTCTGACGTCATAAGCTGCACGTCGATAAGGGTTAGGGTGAACACCACACGCTAGGTTAAAAGCGAAAAGCTATATCAAGGCAGCTTTTGGTGAACGAGGAGTTCCTCCAAGGTAGGTTCTTCCCTTCTTGATCTTCTGGGATTGGTATGGGCTTTGGTTTGGGTCTAGCGCAACCTCATGGCCAGGCCTCAGCAGGGCCAAGCCTATGGGCGCTTAAAACGCCGCCCCCTCGAGCACACGGTTTCTGGCCCAACACCAACAATATGGAATGATAAATACAGCCGAGGTGTGGCAGACACCAGCGATCGCACAGACACCTTGAAAAGATTCACTTTTAGCACTGTTCAAAACATCTTCGCACTAGGCTTACCCTGGGTGAGGTTAAATCCGAACAAAATCGAGTTTGGCCAGAAATGGAACGCAATATCCCGAACACGGCGATAATTGGCCAGATGGAAATAACAACGCCTGTCTATCTCTGTCGATGGTAATATTAACTGATGGCGGTGTGATCTCACAATAAAATTTGATCCACGTTGTTTGCCAATAAATTTGCGGTAAGTGCGTCTGCTCTCGATAAATTAGTGCGAAAAAATGGAACGAGGTCAAAGTCAGGAAATGCAACCTGGAAGCTGTCGAGTGTGACCGTATTGCGATTGGGGCAGAATACCAAAGTTGGATACTAAAACGCATATGCCCAGCTTTCTAACCGTCGCGTCTCAAAAGGTGGACTGATTTGGTTGTTCTTAATTTTTACAGTCAAGGTCAGAAAAGTGTATCCAGTGATCGATTCAACAAGTAGCACCCTTACAAAATATCAATCCTTCCGTCGGGTTCAAATCAAGCTTTTTAGTCTTAACGAGAGCGTAAGTTAAAGTCGGCCCTGCTCGACTTCGATATACCCGTTACTCAGGGTAAGGTTTATTTCAGAATATTTTATTAGATCACAACATGCCCAAATTGTGTTTTTTCTCCAAATTGCGGGGGTGGCAACTCTACTATAACTCTTCTGATCGGGAAATGATGTATGGCGGATCGATAAGTAATGATGATTAAAATACATGTCTAAAAAGATTGATTATTCTATTTTCGAAATTGTGGGAGATATAAGGTTTTTTTTTTTAAATTGCGGGGGCGGGAACTTTTCTATCGTTCATCTGATCAGGAAATGATATATGGCGGATCGATAAATAAAGATGATTAAAATATATGTCTAGAAGGTTCGAACAATCTTTTTTCAAAAATGTGGGAGATATGAGGTTTTTTAAAAATTGCGGGGGCGGGAACTTTTCTATCGTTCATCTGATCAGGAAATGATGTATGGCGGATCGATAGGTAATGATGATTAAAGTATATGTCTTGAAGGTTCGAACAATCTATTTTCAAAATTGTGGGAGATATGAGGTTTTTTTCATATAGCGGGGACTGGAGGGGGCGTGGCAAAAATTTGAAACAAACTTGATCTGCGTGCAGACAATACAAGTCTACACTACAAAATGGTAGCTCTAGCTCTTATAGTTCCTGAGATCTAGGTGTTCATACAGACAGACGGACGGACGGACAGACGGACGGACGGACGGACGGACTGACGGACAGACGGACATGTCTATATCGACTCGGCTATTGATGCTGATCAAGAATATATATACTTTATGGGGTCGGAAATGCTTCCTTCTGCCTGTTACATACATTTGCACGAACTTAGTATACCCTTTTTACTCTACGAGTAACGGGTATAAAAAATATCCCGGCATTTTTTTTTCTGTGTATGTATGTTTGCATGTGTGGAGGTCACCGCTACTTAAAATTTAAGTTATTTACAGTTTGATTTGAATAAGCAAAGTTTGATTTAACTATTTCCAGGCAAAGTGTCAAGCACTTCGTTTTAACGTTGTTGAAATTGTACATTAAATTAACATCAAAATCAAATTAAATATTTTTCATATTTAAGTTAACTATATTTCATATTTACCACTGGTTTTTTTCATATCAAGTGGTAAATGTTTGATTTTAATATGATTACCTTATACTTTAAGTATTGTCAAATTTAAAATTAAATATGGAAAATATTGGATTTACATATTTTCATAGTACATTTATATTTACTTCAAAAATCTTTGATTTTAAGTTGAATAAAATGTTTAAATTTGATATGAAACATATTTATTTTAATTATGTTTTTTGTAAGTATGTGCATAATAAAAACAAATGTGACTCAACATACGATTTAATATGACAAACATTAAATTAAATTTGCGTACATCTTCATTTTAATAAATTTCATATTAAATCTGTAATGCTAATATGTTTTTAGTTAAAATTAAGTCATTTATATTTGAATCTAATATGAAAAATAGCATTTTCAAAATTAATATATTAATATTTAATTATACTATGCACTTTTTTTTATCAGTGCAGGTAAATTTATTTATCGGCGTACAGAGCATGCCACTGGGGAAAAGTTGCCGACGAACAATCCTGGAAACTTTGGGTCCCAAAAGGTCTCATACCGGCTGTTCTTAAAATGAATCACGAGCATCCACTTAGTGCTCATGCTCATTTTTGCAACAATATGGAGTGCAGCATGCTTACACAGCTGCCTATGCCCCACAGGGAAATGCTTCCGAAAGAGTAAATTGGTCCATCCATACAACCAGACCAAACAAATTGGGATGAGTAAAATACAGTTGAGTAAAATACCGTGTGCTTTGAGATCTGGTGTTCACAGTGCATTCAAATCAAGTCCTTATCGACTAGCTTTTGGACAGCAGATGATTACCAATGGAAGTACTTATCCACTTTTGCGAGAACTTGAACTCTTAGAAGATAGATTTGTTCAATTCGAGAGAGAAGATTCTTTTGACATATTGAGAGCTACGGCAAATGAGGCCTTGAAAACTCAACATGACAAAAACGAAAAAAGCTATAATTTACGTAGCCGAGAGGACTCATTCACAGTAGGACAAGAAGTGTACCGTAGAAACTTCCAACAAAATAATTTCGTTAAAGGCTTTAACGCTAAGTTGGCACCAACTTTTGTCAAAGCTCGCATCAAGCGAAAACTGGGGCAGGCTTACTACAAATTGGAAGATCTGCAGGGGCGAGTTATTGGTAAATATCATGCTAAATATATTAAGCAGTAGTGAAGAAACTAGTTTTTGAAATTGCTCCATGCTGTTATCACCCTTTTGGCTATAAATTACCCTAACGTGTGATTTTGGCAGGGGGGATTTGTAGTGTAGCTTGTCGCCAATTGTTGGCAGATATTTGAAGTTTAGCCTAAAAGCAGGCAAATGAGAAATGTAGTTTATACCAATTGGTTTGTCCCAAAGCTAAGCAGCTGATCACGACAGGCAAACATATCTATTGGAGAGTTAAAAGGAATGTGAAAACTTTCTGTATGCGAACCCTGATCTAAATGCATATGGAGAATTGGGCTGTCTCAGCAAAAGGGCATTGACCATTGTGCAAATTGCAATTAAATAAATAATTAAAACGAAGTTAAGCGCTCCATGCAAAATTTAAGAGAACGCTCTTAGTAGTCCACGGACGAAGAAGAGGAGCAAATGACTAAACGTCTCCAGAGCGAGGTTCAGTTGTGTCGGTTTGCTTAGCAACGTGGTTCGGCCTAGCGGCAGCGTTCTGCTAAACGGGCGGAAAATTCGATAAATTGGGCTGGAAAAAAATCCCCTGGAAAAATTCCCAATACAAAAAACAAAAGGAAGTTGTGAAAATGCCGCCTTCGATGGAAAAATGGCGATCGTGTTAGTACCCCAAACTAACCGCTGTGAAGTGACCCCTTGAGAAGTGCTGAGTGGCCGTGAGCAGAGAGAGACTGCTTTTAACGTAGCTATACCTATATTTAATTTAACTAAAATTAGTTTTCCAACGCTAAAATTATTGCATAATTTTTTTTTTATATGTGTGTATGGCTGGAAAGAAAAAAATCTAAATCGTGAGAGCAGAATACGCATGGCAATGACTTAAAGTGAACCCCCCGTTTCGCTCTCCTGGATATATTCGCTTTTCAAAAGAAATTTACTGATATTTGCTTTTCTCAGCAACAGCTGTTTGGCTGTCTTACATTTTGCATTGTGCGAGATACCCTAGCCAACAAGGCTCTTTCGTCCAAATGAATTCACACATATTTTAATCTTCCATTAATATTTATGTCTATTTATAATTTAACGAGAAGGCAAAGCTAACTTCGACGGTGCCGAAGTTTTAATACACTTGAAAAACTTTACTCCAACTGATTTAACTGCAAAAAATATATAGGATATAGATATCAGATATTTAACATTTTTAAATCATTGCTAATAAAAATTTGATACCATAAAAAAAATTTTCTTAGTAAAACACATTGTCCGACCGATCGGTCCTATGGCAGCGATATGCTATAGTCATCCGATTTTGATCTTTTTTTTCAAAATTATGTGAAAGCATATAAAACTAATATATACCAAGATTGGGGATGCTAAGATAAAAAACAAAAAAGTTTTTCTCACTAGAAGTAGTTTTTTGACCGGCCATTTATATGGCAGCTATATGCTATAGTCATCCGATTTTGATAAATTTGATCAGAATTGTGTGGAAACATATAAAACAAATATAAACTTCATTTGGAGACGCTACGATGGAAATCAAAAAAGTTTTTCTCACAAAGACTTATTTTTCGACCGATCGTTCCTATGGCAGCTATATGCTATAGTGATCTATAGTGATACATTTTTCCAGAATTATGTGGAAGCATATAAAACTAATATATACCAAGAAAAGTGACGCTACAATGGAAAACAAAAAAGTTTTTCTAACTAAAACTAGTTCTTAGACCGATCGTTCCTATGGCAGCTATATGATATAGTCATCCGATCTGGCCGGTTCCGACATATTAGTTGCGTGCAGTAAAATGAAGACTCTGTGCAAAATTTCAGCTCGATAGCTTTGAAACTGAGAGACTAATTCGCGTAGAAACAGACAGACGGACAGACGGACGGACGGACAAGCGGAAATGAACTCAGCTCGTCGTCCTGATAAAGAATATATATAGTTAATGGGGTCGGAAATGAGTATTTCTATGCGTTACAAACTTCTGGGCAAAATTAATATACACTTTTCAAGTGTATAAACTTTTTGGAACGACTGTGTGATTGCCTTTCAGTTTGCCAATGCTGTTGATGCTGTTTTTTGCCCTTTAAAGGCAAATAACAATTAAAAAATCTATGCGATTGATATATTTTTTGTTCACATTAAACCAAACAATAAATATGCAATTTATATGTACAAATGCGTTTATCGAGCGTGAAACATACACAACGCGATTAATTTATGTACCAATTCGTTAAGAAAACATACAACAATTCTATTGAGAGTTGAATTCGGCCCTGCTCGACTTCGATATACCCGTTACGCAGGGTATCAACATGCCCAAATTGTGGGAGATATGAGGTATTTTCCAAATTGCGGGGGTGGCAACTCTACTATAGCTCATCTGATCGGGAAATGATGTACTACGGATCGATAAGTAATGATAATTAATTAGAGGGTTCGAACAATCTATTTTCAAAATTGTGGGAGATATGAGGTATTTTCCAAATTGCGTGGGTGGCAACTCTTCTATCGTTCTTCTGATCAGAAAATGATGTATGGCGAATCGATAGGTAATGATGCTTAAAATATATGTTTAGAGGGTTCGAACCATCTGTTTTCAAAATTGTGGGAGATATGAGGTATTTTCCAAATTGAGTGGGTGGCAACTCTATTTTCGTTCTTCCGATCAGAAAATGATGTATAGCGGATCGATAGGTAAGGATGATTAAAATATATGTCTAGAAGGTGTGAACAATAAATTTTAAAAGGAGATATGAGGTTTTTTTCATATTGCGGGGGCGGGAGGGGGCGTGGCAAAAACTTGAAACAAACTTGATCTGCGTGCAGAAGATACAAGTCTACACTGAAACGAGAAGGCAAAGCTAAGTTTGCCGAAGTTTTAATACACTTGAAAAAGTTTACTCCAACTGATTTAACCGGTAAAATATATATAGGATATAGATATCAGATATTAAAAAAATGTAAATCATTGATAATAAAAATTTGATACCATAAAAATAACTTTTCTTAGTAAAACACATTTTTCGACCGATCGGTCCCATAGCAGCTTTATGCTATAGTCATCCGATTTTGATAAAATCTTCCAGAATTGTGTTGACGCTTATAACACTAATATATACCAAGATTGGTGACACTAAGATGGAAAATAAAAAAGTTTTTCCCACTAGAACTAGTTTTTTGACCCACTGTTTATATGGCAGCTATATGCTAAGTCATCCGATTTTGATAAATTACTTATTGTGTGGAAGCATATAGAACTAATATATACCACGATTGGTGACGCTACGACGGAAAACAAAAAAGTTTTTCTCACTAGAACTAGTTTTTGGACCGCCCGTTTATATGGCAGCTATATGCTATAGTCATCCGATTTTGATAAATTTTTCCACAAATATGTAAAATCATCTAGAACTAATATAGACCAAGATTGGTGACGATACAATGGAAAATAAAAAAGTTTTTCTCACTATGACTTATTTTCAGACCGACCGTTCCTATGCCAGCTATAAGATATAGTCATCCGATCCGGCCGGTTCCGACATATTAGTTGCGTGCAGTAAAAAGAAGACTCGGTGCTAAATTTCAGCTCGATAGCTTTAAAACTGAGGGACTGGTTCGCGTAAAAACAGACAGACGGACAGACAGACGGAATTGAACTCGGCTCCTTGTCGTCCTGATCAAGAATATATATAGTTTATGGGTTCGAAAATGAATATTTCAATGCGTTACAAACTTCTGGGCAAAATTAATATACACTTTTCAAGTGTATAAAAATAGTAGCTCTAGCTCTTATAGTCTCTGAGATCTAGGTGTTCATACAGACAGACGGACGGACGGACGGACGGACAGACGGACAGGTCTATATCGACTCGTCTATTGAAGCTGATCAAGAATATATATACTTTATGGGGTCGGAAATGCTTCCTTCTGACTGTTACATACATTTGCACGAACTTAGTATACCCTTTTTACTCTACGAGTAACGGGTATAAAAATAGAGATAAAAATGTGAAAGTAACGAACATTAAATGCCCTTTTGATGGGGAAAAGTGATATGAAATGAATTTATGAGAAATGAATGAAATTTTATACACTTACAAGCAGGGCTGCAAACCGGTCCGGAACCGAACCCTTCAGAACCGGTTCGGTTCAGGTTCTGGTGATGCCTGAACCGAACCATGAACCGTGATTATTTTCAATGGGGTTCGGTTCCCGGTTCGGTTCAGGCATCACCAGAACCTGAACCGAACCGGGAACCGAACCCCATTGAAAATAATCACGAGAACCCGAACCCGAACCTAACCCTGTTTTCTTATCGATGGGGTTCGGTTCTAAAAATTATTATGAAGAAAAATGTATCCATTCATATGCCCATGTACGGATGGCGACACTTTTCCCCATCCGCAACAAAAGACTGGACTGTGTTATTTTACACAATCTCAAGCAAGGGAATTCAATTTGTATCTGAAACCATATTCTGTGTACACATCACAAATAAAGTTCTTTTAACATTTCACTCTCACAATATGCCAGTCAAAGCCGTGCTGTGGCGGTCCCATTTGTAGAAAAAATAATTTGACTGAATTCTGGGAAATTTATGTACGTGTGTGTGTGGCTGAACACTTTATGTTAGGGATGAGACAACCCGGCATGTCTGTGATTAAGTCCCGGTCACTGGCAATCATTAAATCACACAGTGACTGCATATTTGAAGTAACAGTGTGATTTGATGACTGCCAGTCACTGTGACTTAATCACAGTTACGCCGATATGGTCAATCACAGTTACTAAATCACGGGTACGCAGATAAAGCTCATCTCTTATTTTTAGGCCAAAAGTGGCCGTGTTTTTTGCAGGTTTCATAGCCACAAAAATCATAGAGTAAAGAGAGATAGAGGGGAAGATTGAGACGGCTCTCAAAATGAGGCGCTGTTAAGTAACAGTACGAGTTAAGATACTTTTTAAATGTTGCCAGCGATTTCAACATGTTGCTAAGGTCTTATAACACAGATAGGAAAACACGGTGGTTAGAGCGAGACGGACATTGTCTTGACTGACCTCAGACTAGGGCTCAGTTTAAGCCATTCCGAGATCAACCCATAATTGAGCCCGAATGGCACAGTTTTTTTTTCTGTGTATTTGCTCTAGGCTTAAGAGTTTCAAAAAAATGGCGCACCTCCGATTTCTGTCAAGCAAGCATCCTTCAGGGAAACACCCTCCTTTCTCCTTTCTGTTACTGATTACTGTATCCCAACAGAATAACTCTCTAACCCCTTTCACGTCTTGATTCCTTCTAGAGAAGAAAAGAATCCAGAATCCGCTAGGAACACAGAAATTTTTACTCGGTATCGGTAAGTGACTGTCGCAAATCGCTTTAAGAGATGTTGGAGCAGTCTGTTATTAATCGGGTACAACGACACAGACGAACTAGCTATACAGATCACTAACACCAACTTGCTTCTTAATAGGGAAACTGTAGGTAGGTAAGATTTATACAAGCAGATAGTTACTCAAAAATGGAAGTCAGTTATTTTCAGGAATACAGCAGAACTGTCCTGGCCGATTTGCAGAGAAAGAGCTGAGAGGACCTGTGCTCAGACATACACTCAGAAAAAAAATCCCTTCTAATTGTACCGAAAACCATGCTTTTCGTTCTCAATAGTAAGGTAAGTCTGTTTATTCTTATTCTGAGAAGGGAGGGCTGAAAGTAAAAACGTTTAAGAACCATGCTGTCTTATTACTGGAACGGAAAAAATTTTCTTCCTGACCCCCTCCCCCGCACTCCCACCGACCCACCCTTTCTCTTCACTAATAACCCCTTATCTAAATCGTATGCCGAAAAAAGCAAGTTTTCTAATGTTTTTGTTAATTTTTTTTTTCAACACGTATAAATCTGTCTTTCATTTAAAAACATATAGGGTATTCACGACAACTTGCTTATTTGATAACAAGTTGAAAAATAATATTTAATTTTCATCTGTCGTGAACATACCTGGGTGTAAATATTTTGATTATTAAGACTCAGTAAATCAGAGCCAACTATATTCCAAAGTTTTAAAGTAGGTATTTTAAACATATACTTAAAGATAATGGCTTAAAATAATATGTGATTGCTTTTTATGTAATTGCAATCGATAAAAGGTTCTTGAAGAACAAAAAAACGAAAAAGCAAAGCTAACTTCGACTGTGTCGAAGTTTTAATATACTTGAAAAACTTTACTCCAACTGATTTAACCGGTAAAATATATATAGAATATAGATATCATATATTTAAATTTTTTAAATCATTGATAATTAAAATTTGATACCATAAAAAAACTTGTCTTAGTAAAACACATTTTCCGACCGATCGGTCCTATAGCAGCTATATGCTATATTCATCCGATTTTGATAAATTTTTTCGAAATAATGTGAAAGCATATAAAACTATTATATAACAAAATTAAGGACGCTACGATAGAAAACAAAAAAGTTTTTCTCACTAGAAGTAGTTTTTTGACCGACCGTTTCTATGGGAGCTATATAATACAGTCCTCTGATTTTGATAAATTTTTCCAGTGTTATGTGAAAGTATATAAAACTATCATATACCAAGATTAGCGACGCTACGATGGAAAACAAAAATGTTTTTCAAAATAGAACTAGTTCTTAGACCGATCGTTCCTATGGCAGCTATATGATATAGTCATCCGATCCGGCCGGTTCCGACATATTAGTTGCGTGCAGTAAAAAGAAGACTCTGTGCAATTTCAGCTCGATAGCATTAAAACTGAGGGACTAGTTCGCGTAGAAACAGACAGACAGACGGACAGACAGACGGACAGACAGACGGACAGACAGACGGACAGACAGACGGACAGACAGACGGACAGACAGACGGACAGACAGACGGACAGACAGACGGACAGACGGACGGACGGACAGACGGAATTGAACTCGGCTCGTCATCCTGATCAAGAATATATACAGTTTATGTGGTCGGAAATGAATATTTCTATGCGTTACAAACTTCTGGGCAAAATTAATATACACTTTTCAAGTGTATAAAAACGAGAAGGCAAAGCTGACTTCGACTGTGCCGAAGTTTTAATACACTTGAAAAACTTTACTCCAACTGATTTAACCAGTAAAATATATATAGGATATAGATATCAGATATTAAAAAATTTTAAATCATTGATAATAAAAATAGGATACCATAAAAACACTTTTCTTAGTAAAACACATTTTCCGACCGATCGGTCCTATGGCAGCTATAAGCTATAGTCATTCGATTTTTTGTAAATTTGTAAAAGCATATAAAACTAATATCTACCAAGATTGGTGACGATACGATGGAAAACAACAAAGTTTTTCTAACTAGAACTAGTTCTTAGACCGATCGTTCCTATGGCAGCTATATGATATAGTCATCCGATCCGGCCGGTTCCGACATATTAGTTGCGTGCAATAAAAAGAAGACTCTGTGCAAAATTTCAGCTCGATAGCTTTAAAACTGAGAGACTAGTTCGCGTAGAAACAGACGGACAGACGGACGGACGGACAGACGGAATTGAACTCAGCTCGTCGTCCTGATCAAGAATATATATAGTTTATGTGGTCGGAAATGAATATTTCTATGCGTTACAAACTTCTGGGCAAAATCAATATACACTTTTCAAGTGTATAAAAAGAGTGAAAAACAAAGGACCGAGGTGGCTTCCTTGAGGTACACCGGAAGTTACGTAGACAGGTTTTGAAATATTAGATCTGAGCAGAACTTTTTGAGTTCTATCTTTTAAATATGAAGAGATCCAAAAAAGAAAAGGGGAGGGAAATCCAATACGATCAAGCTTAAGGAGGAGGAGATCATGGTTCGCGGAGTCAAAAGCCTTACTGAAGTCAGTGTAGATGACATCAGTTTGGCATTTCATAAGTAATCCATCGTTAACTAATGATGTGAATTCAAGCAAATTGGTCGTAGTTGACCGACTCTTTACAAATCCATGCTGAAAAGGTGACAAAACCGATTTGCAGTAATGCTGCAATGTAATTTCTTCAAACAACTTAGGAATAGCAGATTATTTGGCGATACCTCTATAATTGGAGATATCTGATTTTCCAGCCTTTTTGTGAAGAGGAATAATGAAGGATTCTTTCCAAAGCTTTGTAAAAATAGTAGAGTCAAGCGATAGATTAAAAAGCTTTAGTAAAGGTTTGCATATGGAATTACAACACTCTCTGAGGACACAACTAGGGATGTTGTCAGTTCCAGGAGAGTATGAAGACTTTAGAGATTTCAAATATGAAAGTAGAGAAGATTCAGTAATTATGGGAGCATAAAAAAGTGTGTGAAGAAGAAAGGTCATAAGGATAAGATTTGTTATTAAAAGGGACAGAGGAGTAAGTTGATTGAAAAAAGTTAGCGAATAAGTCCACGGCAGCGGAATCGTTGCTAGCCTTTTGGTTATGTAAAAGAATGAAGAAGGTAAAGTCGAAATTTTACGCTTAGAGTTAACAAATTTTTAAAATTGTTTAGGGTCTTGTGCGAATTGAATTTTACAGCGAGCAAGATAATTATTATAGCATTGAGAATTAAAAAGGGTAAAGTTTGACTTGGCTATCAAGTATTTAGAAAAGTCAAGATTAGAACCTGTTTTTTTTATACTTTTTAAAACATCTAGACTTAATATTTTTTTAAATTAGAAAGCTTAGGACAGTACCAAGGGGGTTGAAGAGACTCAGAAGAAGCAACACTATTTGGAACAGAAATATCAAAGAGAGAGTTAATAGAGTCATAAAAAAGGTAACAGCGACTTCAATGTCAACTGCATTGTATAAAGGAGACCAATCTTTTGAACAAATAAGTTGATTAAGCAGGGTAAAATTAGCTTTACGGAAGCAACGACGAGGTTTTACTAAAGTCATTGAAGATGAAGGGGTAAATCCAGGATTTGTTAGAGATATTTCTGATGTAGGATGGTAAGAATTGTAACAAGCTTGGTTCTTGCTACCAGCCTTGAAGTAGGCACTTTTTCAAAGTATTTTAAGCTCCCTCTAGGCCTCGAATGTGGGCAAGAAATTCGTTAGATAAGTGAGAGGATTAATTGCGAAAGTTGGATACTTTCTATCATATGCCGTTAATAACTTTCTTTTGGCCACAGGCGCTGAGTAGTCGATCTTCAAAATCAAGTGCTCGCCAAAGACAGACGTTTCCTTCCCTTTGACTCTATGCACTTATGCTGCAAGAGAACCGATCCGAGTTGCTCTTCATTACCCCTCTGTCCACAAGCAACGCAAGAAGATCAAAAATCTCCAAAGAGCAGTCAAATTGGCCACCAGCGCTCAAAGCTCATCTACCTGCGTTAGTGAGAAAATCGCGCTAGAGCAGTAGGCATCGGCCGTCCAGCTGCATATCTCAACCGGGTCGAAATTCGCTAAGTAAAGTGAAACGAGGTGTATAAGTGGTCATTTAAGCCACAAATCCAAATTCCGGGATCGGCGTCCAAAAATTGCACCTAGTGGTAAATTTTTTTTCTTGTGGCGCCAAATCAAAAAATAGACGCTATACGCCCACTTGCCCACCCCCTTTGGATATGAAACCATAAACCGCCAATGAAGGCGTAATTTAAGATTATTTTAGTGTGAGACCTTTTTTAACTCTTTGTGAAGAAAAGCGGAGGACTAGTTTTTTGGAGCACTATTAGAGGCAACTTGTGCCCCAAAACTGTTAGAGGGCAAGCTGACAGGCATTATCCTGCGATTTCTTTGCCTGTACTCGTTAACAATAAGTAGTGGCGGCCAAAATTTTGCGTCACATTTAATAGGAAATTCTTCGGAAGAGACACTAATTTTAAACGAAGCTATATCCCGAGGCTCAGCCAAACTGAACTTCGAAATATAAACTCTTGCTGAGAATTTGTGAGCAATGTATGCTGCAATTGACTCGCAAGTAGTTTCGGGGGACAACCTAGACACAAAATCTTGTCTACGAGGAGCTACAACTGTAAGAATGGGAGGCTGAGGAGAAATAGGAGCAGAAACCAAAACATTGTCTTGAGGTTCGGAAGGCACTATTAGCGAATTTTCAGACCTATCTAATGGTGCATTGGACAAGTCGTTAGTAGGTTGAATCAGGGAGGGTAATGGTGAAACATCCAGCAAGTTCCTGGAGAGGCAGACAGAGAAATTGTTGGCGACAAGTCAAAATTCAAGGAGTGCTTGGCAATGATGGAGGAGGTTGGGGCGATTCACCGGAATCAGGCGGTGGCACAACAAAAAAATTGCGGCTCCAACCGACGCATCGATGCCGACTCGAATTTGAATTGACTAAGCAACTCAGAACTGGAGCTAAACTCGCTTGAAAGTTGCTTGGACACTTTGTGCAATTTATGAAAACTATTTTTCACGCTGTTATACATTCGCGAAAAATTGAATTGAATGTCAGTGCATGTCGAGCAAGACCATTTCAAGGCACCAAAACCCTTTTTAGGGGAATAAACCTTGTCAAGGTCACGTCCACTTAATCCTGCACATTTAATATGCATAGAGTGATCGCACAACCAACAGGTTACAAACCGAAATTGCTCCGAATCACTTGCATCTTTATCTGTGCAGGACTTTTTGCAGCACGCCATAATGCACTAAATTACCACAGGGTCTAAAATCGAAAGAGAAATCAAAATCAAAATATAAGAGCGAAGATGTAGCGGTAGCTAAGCTATGAGTAGATCAAACAACAAAGATGAGCAGGAGCGATGCACAAAGAGAATATGCACACAGCGAACTCGCACACAAGCTTGTCTTAAGGGGGGGGGACCGCCAAAAACAGATAAGCAAAACAATTACACAAACAAAAATACACAAAGCTGACGCCGCGATTATTTAATTTGTGAAATTGATTGTTTATAAGCACACAACCGAAGCGCGAAGCACAACACGGTAAAGGGGTGAATTATCGAAATGATTTAAATAAAACTTTGCAACAAAATAGGCAAGTTAAACGACACAAAATAATTTTTAATTGCGGAGCACAAATAACACACGTCAATCACTTACAAGACTCTCTCTTAAAAAAAAAAAAGCGTTCATAATTTGGGGCCATGCGAAAAACGAAGAAGGAGGAGATGAGATAAAGGGGGAGTTTTCTCTCCTTTAGGGATCACTGGAATATATATAACCAATGGAAAACCGTGTTCAGGTAGGGTGTGCAAATTGTGGTCACACCGTCATCAGTGCCACATATGTTGAGTCTCCGTGCAATATTTGTGTATAGGAAGAATGTGACCTATGTTTTCTACTACTACTACTGCACGTGATTAAATATGGAAATATATTATCCGAGTTAGAGCATTGTCCCGTCCGAACTCTTTCGAACCTCCCCATAACTTGCCGACGGATGAGGTCAAATCCACCAACTGCTCAGCCCTTAGAGTTGTTCTAGAGGCCACTCAAAAATAACTTTCGTATGTTCGTGATACGCTACAATAGTCCGCGTCGAAAGTTGTGAAAAATGATTGCACGAAAATTTTCACGAGTTAATTCCATTTTTCTGCCGAGGTAAGTTTTTGATTAATTGTTAATCGATATCAAACGTGGTCACATTTTAGTCCAATTGGTCCTAAAATGGCTAGAAGTGACCTAGGCCGGAAACTTAAATACCAACCCACGTATACTTAAAAAGTACATCAATTCAGAGAAAAAAAAAATACAACATTAATTTATTTTTATTTACCTTAAACGCTTGTTTGTATGTATGATTTATATGTGAAACATAAGATGTGTCTATTTATTTCCAATCTATAATTTTTCAAATCTTTCAAAATTAATTTTAGTTTGTCAATATTTGATTTTGATAAGAATATTTTTAATAAGAAGTAAATTAATATTATAAAACATTTTTTTTTTTCTTGCAAAAAGAGTTTTTCTTAAAAGTTACAACATAGAGAGATATGATATATATTGTTTTTGAGATCCTAGAATTGGGCAATCAGACGGCTGCTCAACTCGAGCCTAACTTATAAGAATGGTTTTATTTTTCTGTTGTTGTTTTTGGACTGCTCCCCTAACTTATGCTTTAAGCCCTTCGCTGATAGACTTTACTCCAGTCTTCTGTACGCTTGTCTAAAGAGACTTTGGCTTGCCTGGAACTCGAAAAGGTTTTGTGAATTTTAGCATTTAAGTTGAACCAATGAACTGCTGAGTAGCCAGCCGTTTCTACATGCGCTTTGGACCCAAAAAAATAAAAAATTTAATAGTAGTGTATAGTGTATTGAGTTCAACTATACAAAACTTTAATAAACATTTTCGTTCTATTTTGTGAGAATTTCATATTTATTTTGATGAAAGTTGGGGAAAGTAAAAATAAGAACTTTTCACAAATTGAATTAACGCACAGCAAATTGAACTTGGGCTGCATATTGTATGTTGTATGTTAAAATGCCCCGCCTGCTCCTTAACCTTAGATAAATATTTGTACAGGCCTCTCAAAAAGAAAAAGGGAATCAAGGTGAGCGCGCACACACACACCGACACAAAAGGCTATTCAAATCCGGGAGGGAACCTTAAGTCAATTCTCTACATCTTTCCGAGCACTTTAACCTGACCTAAGCTGGGGCTATTTGGTTTGTACTGTGTGTCCAGTTATTGAATTCCACTTGTTTAGCTTGATTTTGTTGCTGCTGATGTTGGCCTGTGTAAACGTTGCGAAAAACTTTTGCGTGTTAACAACATTTTTCAATATAAGTTTGCAAACTTTTTTGCCTCAACCCGCACACACACACATACACAAAGAAGCCAAAAGTAAAAGTCTATGCGGCAGCAAGTCAAGAATGTCAGTCCCCGGCCAGGAGTATTTGTCTGTCTGTAGTGTGTGTTTGTGTGCGGATCAAATAAAGAAAAACTCTGAAGGGTATTTTAGTTAAAGAAAATAGAAAAGAAAGTAACCAAATACTCACTCTCTCTCACTTACTCTGACCGTCTCTTTTTCGCTTGCAGTGGAAACTTTCGCTTGAATTGAATTGTTGACAAACGAACGAAGCAGCAAAACCGAAGAAAATTGTGTTTATTCAGTCATGTTACAGGTTACACTGGGTTGCTACTCAATTGCTCTTCAGATTCCCTCTGCCTTGACAACAGTAAAGGAATATGTCCCACAAAAATGCTTAGTAGTCGATTTGTTTAAGTTTACCGCGAAAATTAATCCTAGAATCTTGAGAAATGAAATGAAATGCATTACGGGGACAACTGGGTAAATGGAATTACAGTTGATGAGATAAATTGTATAAGCCCATTGCAAAGAAATTTTGAAACTCTAGGTATGGGGATATCAGCAGTGTTGCCAGAAGTTCAGAGCCCAATATTGCTAGATTTGAAAAAAAAATAGTGAGAAATAGCTAAAAAAAAAAAAAATGCTAAAAAAAAATGGCTAAATATGTTTTTACTTTATTTTATTTATTCAAATCAAAAATTTAATAAAATGTATATTTTAGCATTTAAAACTAATGAAAATTCCAATAAGTATTTTTATTGGATTATAAATGATTACTAATTAAGACCGCGGTAGTAAAGAGCTTTAGCTAGCTGGTGCCAAATAAGAAGACAAGCGCGACTCCTTTCTTCAATTCATTTATTAGACTGACTGCTTGAGCAGTCTAACCTTCGCTTATGTTTATGACAATGTTGCCTAGCTATGTTGATAAGCGCATAGCAACATAGAGATATTCGACTGAGAGCATTTCAATTTGACATTACATGCATTTGACATTTCTAGCTCCCTACTTAACTCCATTGAACATCTTATAAAACTTAAACTATCTATATAACAATAAAACTATCTTAAGGTAAGTGTTTCAACATGCCGGCCCCGTTAAAGGCCCATGGCCCTTTAACCAACTGGTAGTAGGGCAAGCTTGTGTATGGGGCGTTTCAGGATCGAGTTTGATGTGCGTACTTTGGCCACACGAACTTTATTGTCCTCTCCTGTGAGGACACCATCGTTGAGGTGGTAGATTGTCCTCGTGTATGAGCACGAGGGAACCGATCACCAGATTGGGCGATTGAGTTGCCCATTGTTTCCGTTGCTGCAGGTCGAGTAGGTAATCCTTCGAACAGCTGCGCCGGAACTGCTGCCTGAGCACTGACAGCTGCCGCCACTGCTTCAAAAACCCGAAGTTGGCCTTGCTGGTTACTCCGTCTGGCTCGGATTCGTGCGGCAGCGAACGAAGAGGTCTGCCGATCAGCAGATGTCCCGGTGTTAATGCCTCGCCATCGTTGGGATCGTTGCTGAGCGCCGAGGTCGAGAGTTGAGCAGCGCTTCTATATCCACCAGATGCGTATTGAGCTCCTCCTGCGTTAGGTTCGCGTTGCCTACGCCTTTCAGTAGCCGCTGCTTGGCGGACTTCACCGCCGCCTCCCAAAGCCCTCCGAAATGAGGAGCTCTCGGTGGGATAAACACCCACTCTGTTCCCTTTTCCGCAGCGTACTCCATGAGCCCTTGCTGTTGTGCTGCGAAAGCTGTATGCAGATCCTTCAACATGCTGCTCGCTCCTGTGAAGTTCGTTGCGTTGTCGCTGTAAATTCGCTCTGGAGCGCCTCGTCTGCCCGTGAACCTTTTAAAACAATTTAAAAAACAATCAGTGGACAAATTTCCAATAGGTTCAATGTGAACAGCCTTTGAAGTGAAGCAGACAAAAATAGCTACATATGTTTTGACAGGAGGCCTGCCGTGGATTTTAGAACTGACATGAACTGGTCCGAAAAGATCCACTCCACACACAGAAAATGCAATTCCTGGTCGCACTCTATCTTGTGGTAAATTGCCCATTATTTGGCCTAAAAGCTTCGGCTTATAGCGAAAGCAGTGCACGCACTCCCTTACTATCCTTTTACATGCATCACGAGCATTGATCAGCCATATATCCTCTCGCAAGAGAGACATCAGCACTTTCGCACCAGCACACAGTGGTTGCTTTCATAGGCCAAAAATAAAAAATTAAAGTCAGAATTTTATTGATATAAATGGTTGTACCATCTCTAATATGAATAAAGTTTTCACCACTAACTTTGTTTTCGTTTCATTAAAACCACAATTTATAAAATTCATATGTATTGGAGACACGTGTTCACTCTTTTTTTTTTTATTTTGAGCGGCTGGCCTGTGAAGCTAAACTTTAAAAAATCAAAAATAATTATAAATAGTGTCTGAATAAATTGAATGAATGATGCATTTTGAACACAAGGTACAAACTTTATCTGAGAAATTTAAGATGTGTTTTTTTTGTTGTGCTTGTGTAACGTCAATTTTTACTATGTGTAATTTTAGTGTGTTTTCCATATAACTTTCATTATTTCACGTAAGGTTTTAGTTGTGGCGCCCCCTCTGCCCCTCCTAATTCTTTTTCCCTGACAGAGGTCCATATTTGTGGAATCAAAAAGTGTTTACACTAGCTTCAAGAAAGTGCAAGTTCTCTAGTAATACTTAAAAGTACAGTGAGTGCCAGTTGTATGGATGACTGTTTTCTACTTGGCATTTGTCGCATTCTCTGCAATGCTTTTGTTCTCTGCAATGTATTTGTTGTTTTGTCACTGTGTTGTTGTTGTTATTGGGTAACGTTGTTTAAGAAAGAATTGATTGGAAGATGCGCAACATTATTGCAGGCTATGTCGTCAGAATACAAAATCAACGCTGAACAATTTAGACATTTTGCATTGGATACTGCTAAAAATCTGATTGAGATGTACCAAGTATTTTACTTTCCCCCTTCAGTTCACAAAATTTTAGTTCACGCTGCGGATGTCATCGATCACGCTCTATTATCGATTGGGAGTTATCGGAGGAAGCTGCTGAGGCAAAAAACAAGGACATTAAAAAATGTAGATTGCTGCATACCCGAAAAATTTCGCGAATTGCAAGCAATACTGACTTAGTTCACAAATTGCTTTTAAGTTCCGATCCGTATATAAAGGGCAAAGTTTAAAAAAAAAATGAATTTTTTGTTCACTTTGAAAAATTAATTTACAAAAAATAAAACGGATTTTTTTACAGTGTCCAATCACTCCACTTTTTTTATAAAATCATTATTATATTTTAGTTAGCTTATATTCCAAGTTTTAGGTCATTATCTTCTTTGGAAGTATTTTTGGCCGCTCACTCCATATAACGCAGCCACTGTGCAGCATGATGATTTTTTAAATGTAAGTTGCGAATAAGAAGCTGCGATAAATGTGTATTCCGAGGCAGTTACATTGGAAACTTAGTCTCATAAGGTAGTTGCGCATTTAGTAGCCTACCACCCACTCTCAAAATTTTAAGTTTTACACTCCCATGTTGAAACTCATGCAGAAATGGATTCAACTTCTGCAAATTTTTTCTGAACTGTTTTGATTTGGATAATTCAGCTATTTCAAGTCGCAATTCAACGGATTGCACAGCTTCAACTAATTTGAGAAAAGCAAGCCTTAACTCAGATGCTGATAAAAGGATGGAACTATTGCCCTTTGTTCTGTACATTAGAGTTGTGCCGATTTTCATGAGACTAGTTCGAATGAACTATTCATTAAAATGAACTAATGAACTAGGTCTCAGGGTTTGAACTATAGTTCATTTTGAACTATTCACTTATTGAACTATAGTTCATTTTTTAACTATAGTTCATTTTATGAACTCTAGTTCTTTTTTGAACTATAGTTCATTTTACGAACTATAGTTCATTTTTGAACTATAGTTCATTTAATGAACTTTATCCTAAAAATAATCAATAGTTAAAAAAATATGAATTGCATAAAAAAATTAATCAATAAAATGTCGGTTGTTTTATATCGATTAGTAATCTTTAAGCCGTCTGCATTTCCGAATGAAAAGTGTTAAATAAAGTGAATTGGTTACATAGAATGAACTATAGTTAAAAAAATTAACTAAAGTTCATAAAATAATCTTCATAAAATTAACTATAGTTCAAAGAATGAACTATAGTTCAAAGAATGAACTATAGTTCAAAAAATGAACTATAGTTCAACAATGAACTATAGCTTGAAAGTGAATAGTTCATCAAAAATTGAACTAATGAACTAGGTCATTGAAATGAACTAGATTCTCCAACTCTACTGTACATGAAGCGGTTTACATAAGCCATAATCCGTACGAGTTTTGTAAGTACGGAAACTTTGGTAATCAACTGGATTACTGGGTGTGGCTCTGGAACAGTAAAAGTGTGCACTGTAACATTTTTCCTGTTTTCAAATATCATGAGAACCGGTGAGACCTCAACTTTGACGTTGAGGCCACTCGTCTTCAGATTTTATCAAAAACTCTGGCCCATTGAACCAAAAAAGAACTCACCAACTCGTCTATGTCAGTGCCTCGTGAAAGAAGGTCAGCAGGATTGTGCTCTGAAGGCACATGTCGCCACGTAGCGTCAGCGGACAACTCTTGCAAATCTGAAACTCTGTTTGCAACGAACACTGCTAGAGTCGATGGGTCTCTTTTCAGCCAGTACAAAACGACCTGACCAAAATGTGACTCTTCTAATGCACAACTTTTTAACCATGGGTGCTACTTGCTCCCAGAGTTTAGCCAATAAATGAGCAGCGCAGAGCTCAAGGCGTGGAATTGACTTGGTCTTTAGCGGAGCTACTCTAGATTTTGCCGTCAATAATCTACTTTTAATTTGACTCCCAGTGCTAGCTAGGACATAAATGCAACAGCCATATGCGTGACTTGATGCATCGGAAAATCCGTGGATTTCAATATTTTGGTGGTTGGCAAGACACACCCCTCGAGGAATAGAAATTTTAGACAGATTTCGCAGGTTTGCTTTGAACTTTTCCCAATCCGACTCATCCCAATCACGCTTTTGTTGCCTTAAGATTTGCAGCAGCATTTTGGCTTTCGTAATAATAGGGCAAAGCAAGCCTAAAGGATCAAAGAGCCTAGCTGCTACTGACAAAATATTACGCTTAATGGGAACTATGGACTCAAATGTGTCCTTTAGACGATAATGGATTGCGTCATATCTAGGTGACCACAGCATCCCCAATGCCTTGACAGAATCCCCGATATTTAGCTGTAGATCTTTTTTGCTGCTACTATGTTCAAATAAGTTTGGATTGATTTGTTGCCCATTTTGCTAGTTTGAATCCTCCCAGCTCTAACACTTCAGTAACTTCCTTACATATGATTCGCAGTTCGGAAAGTGAATCGGCGCCGTAAGCATGTCATCAACGTAAAAAGTTGTTTTGAATGACAGCCGCTCCTACTGGATGTGACACGCTATACAGTTTGGCCAACTCTGAAAGACATCGAACTGCCAGAAATGGGGCAGAAGCAGTGCCATATGTCACGGTGTTTAAACAGTACGCTGCAATATCTTCCGAAGCATTTTCGCGCCAAAGCACCAATTGAAATTTTCGATCAGCTTCAGCCACATTTACCTGCCTATACACAGTGTTATGGAGTACCTAGGTAATTACCTAGATACAAATTTGGTGTACCTTTTACCTTACCTAGGTATTTAAAAATCCGATTACCCTTTACCTTACCAAGGTACAAATTTTCATGTACCTTCTCAAAAGGTAAGGGAATGAGTACTCAATTCAAAAAGAATTTTGTTCTCAGTAACGCCAACAGAATAGCAAATTCTACGGGACTTTAGAGGAGATAAAAAAGAAGATATCTATCTCTGTTCGTAAGAAGAAATGGTAAAGGTCAGAAACTGTTTCTGAACTAAATCAATCTGATCCTGCTATATATAATACTGCGAAAACCAGAGGCGGGAATAATCTGGTCTATTCCCGTGTCCGAATTCAATCAATCGGAATTGGTGAAGGGTCTTATTTTCAAGAAACGATTAGTCGATTTGGTTTATATATTTTGCCATCAAAAGAGTCGAATGAAAACAAATGTGAACATTTACCATTCGGATTTCACATAATTTGATCAAAATGAATACTGGAACAGGCCCGAACATTTTAAATTTGGTCGAACCAGCGAAGGTCATCATTTTACAGATATTTATATTATTTAAGTCCATGTGACCAAGTGATAAGAGTCTTAGGTCATTTTACAACAGAAGCCGACAAACTGGATCGTCATAAGAGGCACAGAGATAGCTTAAAGTCATAAAAATTGGAAAGCAGTTGAGGAAAATCATTAATGAAAAGAAGGAATAATAATGGATCGATATGAGTCCCTGCGGATCCCCAAAAGAAACGAAAAAGAATGTGCAATGTAAGCCTCAGTTGAAAGAATTTTTAGAATTCTAGGTAAATATACAAGAAAATAAAATATTGCTTTAAATAAATTTAATATATTAAAAATTTGCAGCTTTCTTGTTGGATTAAAAATAAATCTTTCGAGTTCCTTTTATGTCAGAAATTTTCGATTTGATTACTTATTACAAAAGTTCAATTCTAGTACCTTTACCTTTACCTAGAAACTAAAAAATTCAGATACCTTTTACCTTACCTAGGTATAATTTCTGGCATTTACCTTGTACCTTACCTAGGTAAAAGTAATGAGTACCTTTCCAATCACTGCATATACATTTTAGAGATATCAGCTGTTATTACATACCGATGCAAGAGAAACTGAATCAGGGTGGAATAAAGCTCCCTCTGAATAGTAGCACCAACCATAAGTGTTTCATTTAATGAAACTGACGTTGAAGTCTTACTCGATGCGTCAAATACTACACGCAACTGGGTTGTGGTACTTTCGGGCCTCAGGACCTGGTGGAGACGATATAAGTGCTGTCATGTGACCCAAGTCACGATATTCTCTCATGAAATCGATATACATGTCGTAAAGATGTTTATCCTTTTGTAATCTGCTCTCCAGCGATTGAAACCTTCTTTTGCAGTTTCATACGACTGACCTAGCACAGATGGATCGATTTTAAAAGGCAACTTTACTTAAAACCGTCCAGAAGGCAGTCTTACAACATTGTTTTGGTAATGTTGCTCACAAGCTACTTGTTCAGCCGTGTAAAAGGCGGCCTTCGATTTGGTTGGAACTTGCTCTAGTTCCCAAAATCTTTCAACCAACATATCGAGAGAACATTCTTTATTAAGCAGTGTGAGGTTGCAAGCTGTTTTTGCTAGACTCAGCCTGAGAACATTTTCCAGAGACCACCCAACCAAACAACGTTTTTTGTATAGCTGGTAGTTCGAGCTCAGTTTTATTTGACCAACGCACAACAGCTCGAAAATATTTCAGCACCTAATAAAATATCGACCTTGGCTGGTCTATGAAAATCAGGATCTGCCAATTCAATGTTTGATGGAATGTTCCACTTCTGAGAACTAATTTTATGGCCAGGTTGATACGAAGATATGGATCCAAGAATCCAAAAATCAGCGTCGAAATTATGAGAATTGATCCGAGATTGAACTGTTGTGTGTACTTTGTGCTTAATTGGTGTGCTACTTTTCCCAACAGTTACTATATTTACGACGAAGGCGCAGTCGTTGCGCTAAGTTCTCAGACTTAAAGTTATCTGAGAACCTGAGTCAAGAAGTGCTCTAGCGGGTTGAAAATGACCAGTTCGGTCTCATATTTTAATCAGTGCTGTAGCGAGAAGCACTTGATCAGTGCCATGTACATGACTGGCAAAGGCCTCTGATGTGGACGGCGCCACAGCAGGAGAAGGAGCAATTTGAACATCATATCGATGTAAAACTGTATGATGCGGCCTTGAGCATACCCGGCACTTAGAAGTTTTACATTTTGTAACTGTATGGCCTGCTTTCAAACAGTTTATACAAAGTTTATGAGCCTTAACAAAATCAAACCGTTGAGCAAAGGACATAGCAGTAAAAGTCTGGCAGTTTCCAATATAATGATCAGCTGAACTGCAATACAAGCACTTATGCTCAGGCTTCCGATTGCCTTCTGCGCATGAAAATGACGATTTGTAGTTGACCATACTTGAGTCACTTTTGACCTTAAATTTGCTCTTTGTAGATTCCTCAGCTGCCAAATATTGATATCGCCTATTAAGTTGCGTAGCACATTCGGACCACAGAGGCAGCTTGTTGTAATCGAGCTACTCTATCTATATATATAGGAATATAGATATCAAATATTTAAAATTTTTTAAATCATTGATAATAAAAATTTGATACCACAAAAAAACTTTTCTTATACCCCGTTTATATGTGGCGAAATACGCGGTAACTTACCGCGTATTTGTCAATATAAACACTTATACGCGAATAAATGTTATCGTGATAAGTTACCCTGAAAATTTTTGTCTACCAGGATAAAGTAATATGCGTCGATCTGGCAACACAATTTTTTATAATTTCCATCATGCGCGAATGCCTCCTTTCCATGCAACGACGCACAAAGTTTGATGCCCGCTCCTGGCTTTGCCTCATGCAAATAATTAATTTTTCCTCACTCATTTGACAATTTTAAATGTTTGACATATTTAATTAATCCTACCCATGTGGCAACTCCCTCGCACAGAGTTGCTTTTGAGCTACACGTATAAACAGTGGTAAGTTTTTTACCACGGTAATATAAATACGCGTACTGTGCGTATAAACGGGGTATTAGTTAAACACATTTTCCGACCGATCGGTCCTATGGCAGCTATATGCAATAGTTATCCGATTTTGATAAATTTTTCCAGAATTATGTGGAAGCATATAAAACAAATATATACTACGATTGGAGACGCTACGATGGAAATCAAAAAAGTTTTTCTCACAAAGACTTATTTTTCGACCGATCCTTTATATGGCAGCTATATGATATAGTCATCCGATTTTGATAAATTTTTTCACAATTATGTGGAAGCATATAAAACTAACACACACCAAGATTTGTGCCGCTACGATGGAAAACAACAAAGTTTTTCTAACTAGAACTAGTTCTTAGACCGATCGTTCCTATGGCTGCTATATGATATAGTCACCCGATCCGGCCGGTTCCGACATATTAGTTGCGTGCAGTAAAAAGAAGACTCTGTGCAAAATTTCAGTTCGATAGCTTTAAAACTGAGAGACTAGTTCGCGTAGAAACAGACAGACGGACAGACGGACGGACGGACAGACGGAATTGAACTCAGCTCGTCGTCCTGATCAAGAATATATATAGTTTATGTGGTCGGAAATGAATATTTCTATGCGTTACAAACTTCTGGCCAAAATTAATATACACTTTTCAAGTGTATAAAAATTGCTAAAAAAAATTGCTAAATATGTTTTTACTTTATTTTATTTATTAGCAAATCAACAACTTAATAAAATGTATATTTCAGCATTTAAAAATAACTAATAGCAGCTATATGCTATAGTGATCCGATTTTGATACATTTTTCCAGAATTATGTGAAATCATATAAAACTATCATATACCAAGATTAGTGACGCTACGATGAAAAACAAAAAAGTTTTTCTCACTAAAACTTATTTTCCGACCGATCGGTCCTATGGCAGCTATATGCTATAGTCATCCGATTTTGATAAATTTTTTAAAAATTTTTTTGAAAGTATATAAAACTAATATATACCAAGATTGGGGACGCTACGAAAGAAAACAAAAAAGTTTTTCTCACTAGAAGTAGTTTTTTGACCGACCGTTTCTATGGCAGCTATACGCTATAGTTACCCGATTTTGATAAATTTTTCTAGAATTATGTGGAAGCATATAAAACAAATATATACTACGATTGGAGACGCTACGATGGAAATCAAAAAGTTTTTCTCACAAAGGCTTATTTTTCGACCGATCGTTCCTATGGCAGCTATATGCTATAGTGATCCGATTTTGTTACATTTTTCCAGAATTATGTGGAAGCATAAAAAACTAACATATACCAAGATTAGTGATGCTACGATGAAAAACAAAAAAGTTTTTCTCACTAAAACTTATTTTCCGACCGATCGTTCCTATGGCAGCTATATGATATAGTCATCCGATCCGGCTGGTTCCGACATATTAGTTGCGTGCAGTAAAAAGAAGACTCTGTGCAAAATTTCAGCTCGATAGCTTTAAAACTGAGAGACTAGTTCGCGTAGAAACAGACAGACGGACAGACGGACTGACGGACGGACGGAATTGAACTCAGCTCGTCGTCCTGATCAAGAATATATATAGTTTATGTGGTCGGAAATGAATATTTCTATGCGTTACAAACTTCTGGGCAAAATTAATATACACTTTTCAATTGTATAAAAATTTTAAATCATTGATAATAAAAATAGGATACCATAAAAAAACTTTTCTTAGTAAAACACATTTTCCGACCGATCGGTCCTATGGCAGCTATATGCTATAATCATCCGATTTTTATAAATTTTTTAAAAAATTTGTAAAGCATATAAAACTAATATCTACCAAGATTGGTGACGATACGATGGAAAAAAAGTTTTTCTCACTAGAACTTGTTTTTTGACCGACCGTTTTATGGCAGCTATATGCGTATTAGTGATCCGATTTGATACATTTTCAAGAATTATGTGAAATCATATAAAACTATCATATACCAATATTAGTGATGCTACGATGAAAAACAAAAAAGTTTTTCTACTAAAAACTTATTTTCCGACCGATCGTTCCTATGGCAGCTATATGATATAGTCATCCGATTTTGATAAATTTTTTCGAAATTGTGTGGAAGCATATAATACTGATATATACTACGATTGGTGACGCTACGATGAAAAACAAAAAGTTTTTCCCACTAGAACTAGTTTTTTGACCGACCCTTTATATGGCAGCTATATGATATAGTCATCCGATTTTGATAAATTTTTTCACAATTATGTGGAAGCATATAAATCTAACATACACCAAGATTTGTGCCGCTACGATGGAAAACAACAAAGCTTTTCTAACTAGAACTAGTTCTTAGACCGATCGTTCCTATGACAGCTATATGATATAGACATCCGATCCGGTCGGTTCCGACATATTAGTTGCGTGCAGTAAAAAGAAGACTCTGTGCAAAATTTCAGCTCGATAGCTTTAAAACTGAGAGACTAGTTCGCGTAGAAACAAACAGACGGACAGACGGACGGACGGAATTGAACTCAGCTCGTCGTCCTGATCAAGAATATATATAGTTTATGTGGTCGGAAATGAATATTTCTATGCGTTACAAACTTCTGGGCAAAATTAATAACTTTTAACTTTTCAAGTGTATAAAAATTGCTAAAAACGAGAAGGCAAAGCTAACTTCGACTGTGCCGAAGTTTTAATACACTTGAAAACTTTACTCCAACTCATTTAACTGGAAAAATATATTTAGGATATATATATATATATATTTAAAATTCTTAAATCATTGATAATAAAAATTTGATACCATAAAAAAAAAACTTTTCTTAGTAAACACATTTTCCGACCGATCGTTCCTATATCAGCTATATGCTATAGTCATCCGATTTTGATAATTTTTTCGAAATTATGTAAAAGCATATAAAACTAATATATACCAAGATTGGGGACGCTACGATAAAAAACAAAAAAGTTTTTCTCACTAGAAGTAGTTTTTTGACCGTCCGCTTATATGGCAGCTATATGCTATAGTCATCCGATTTTGATAAATTTTTTCAGAATTATGTGGAAACATATAAAACAAATATACACTAGGATTGAAGACGCTACGATGGAAATCAAAAAAGTTTTTCTCACAAAGGCTTATTTTCCGACCGATCGTTCCTATGGCAGCTATATGCTATAGTGATCCGATTTTGATACATTTTTCCAGAATTATGTTAAAGCATATAGATCTAACATATACCAAGATTAGTGACGCTACGATGGAAAACAAAAAAGTTTTTCTAACTAGAACTTGTTCTTGGACCGATCGTTCCTATGGCAGCTATATGCTATAGTGATCCGATTTTGATACATTTTCTCAGAATTATGTGAAATCATATAAAACTATCATATACCAATATTAGTGATGCTACGATGAAAAACAAAAAAGTTTTTCTCACTAAAACTTGTTTTTTGACCGACCGTTTCTATGGCAGCTATATGCTATAGTGATCCGATTTTGATACATTTTCTCAGAATTATGTGAAATCATATAAAACTATCATATACCAATATTAGTGATGCTACGATGAAAAACAAAAAAGTTTTTCTCACTAAAACTTATTTTCCGACCGATCGTTCCTATGGCAGCTATATGCTATAGTGATCCGATTTTGATACATTTTCAAGTATGTTAAGGCATATAGATCTAACGTATACCAAGATTAGTGACGCTACGATGGAAAACAAAAAAGTTTTAACTGAACTTGGTTCTTGGACCGATCGTTCCTATGGCAGCTATATGATATAGTTATCCGATCCGGCCGGTTCCGACATATTAGTTGCATGCAGTAAAAAGAAGACTCTGTGCAAAATTTCAGCTCGATAGCTTTAAAACTGAGAGACTAGTTCGCGTAGAAACAGACGGACAGACGGAAAGACGGACAGACGGACAGACAGACGGACGGACGGACAAGCGGAAATGAACTCAGCTCGTCGTCCTGATCAAGAATATATATAGTTTATGGGGTCGGAAATGAATATTTCTATGCGTTACAAACTTCTGGGCAAAATTAATATACACTTTTCAAGTGTATAAAAAATTGCTAAATATGTTTTTACTTTATTTTATTTATTAGCAAATCAACAACTTAATAAAATGTATATTTCAGCATTTAAAACTAACAAAAAAGTTTTTTTTTAGCTTCTAAAGCTACTAAGCTTACTAAAACTTAAAGTAAGGTTGTAATTTCTTCCAAATCAATAATTTCATCTTCGGAGTACTTTTGGCTCGATGAAATGGTAATCAAATATTTTGGCGGCAAGTCATAGTTGTGGCAACATTTGTCATGTCTACGTAATCCATAATCCAATTTGGGTTCCTTTATTTTTGCTGTTTTTGCTCTAACCACTAGTCAACAATTCAGTTCACAGCGGTCTAAGAAAGCCACCTAGTGTCACAAACTCACGGTATCTTTAATCTTGCCCAAGGGAATAAAAATAGACAATCCGTAAATAAAATAAATTCTTCTATATAAGAAACAAAAAAAGAGTCATAATCTATATACCACTATTTGCAACTAGGGTCTGCAATATCACAAAAATACGTTAGTTTGGACAATCACGATTATAGCTGAACGTATTTTTAAAATAAAAAATAATAAAATTTACTAGATCTAGCAACTAAATAGCTAAAATGGCAGCACTGGTGGGCGCAAACTAAGTGGGTTGATTATGAGCTCTGATCTGCTATTAAATTTAAAACAATTTAAGCCATTACTTGCAGCTGCATTTGTTTGGCATAAATATGCATAAATTCTATGTGCCATTACTGCATATTTTATTATATAACTGATTCATAAGCGCGACTTGAATCATGAATCAGACAAAAATTTATGTATTTCAATTTAATTTAAATTTTTGGGAAAATGGTGTTAAATACATTCAGCGAAGCAAGGAATTTAATTATTTGCCACACACCTTCTCACACACACATGTACGAACATGTGTGTATGCTTTAAAAATCGCTTCTGTGAAAAGTGCGTTTTTGTAGAGAAAAACTCTAAAGTAAGTCCCCCAAGAGTGGTACAAGTGCGGTTGGTCATACACCTGATCGAGGGAGTGTCAAAGACGCGAGCAAGTACCTGCCTTAAAAACTTAAATTTTAAATTTTTTGTGGGCTACTGGCCAAACAAAAACAATTTGGTAAATGACAAAACAACACAAGTGCAGTGAGAGTGGTACCGATATCCCGCATATTCGCCGCGAGTGAGTGGGCGTGTGTGAGTGTGTGAAAGTGCATACCGCGGAGTCGGCAAAGCAGTGCACACTCCCTGCATTGTCCAAGAAGTGCAACTCACACAATAGCACATTAGCCAGCAACTCATTACAAGCGGCTTTGGGAGGTGCGTAGACAGCCTGACTCTGGACCGGGATGTCGCTGGTTCGAGATCTTGCCGAGGCCCATAGGTTTTTTATCATATTTTTTATTTTTTTATTTTCTTTAAATTATTTAAACTAAAATAAAGAAGGCAAAAGCTAATCGACTGTGCCGAAGTTTTAATACACTTGAAAACTTTACTCCAACTCATTTGAAAAATATATTTAGGATATATATATATATATATTTAAAATTCTTAAATCATTGATAATAAAAATTTGATACCATAAAAAAAACTTTTCTTAGTAAAACACATTTCCGACCGATCGTTCCTATATCAGCTATATGCTATAGTCATCCGATTTTGATAATTTTTTTTTCGAAATTATGTAAAAGCATATAAAACTAATATATACCAAGATTGGGGACGCTACGATAAAACAAAAGTTTTTCTCACTAGAAGTAGTTTTTTGACCGTCCGCTTATATGGCAGCTATATGCTATAGTCATCCGATTTTGATAAATTTTTTCAGAATTATGTGAAAACATATAAAACAAATATACACTAGGATTGAAGACGCTACGATGGAAATCAAAAAAGTTTTTCTCACAAAGGCTTATTTTCCGACCGATCGTTCCTATGGCAGCTATATGCTATAGTGATCCGATTTGATAAATTTTTCCAGAATTATGTTAAAGGATCTAACATATACCAAGATTAGTGACGCTACGATGGAAAACAAAAAAAATTTTCTAACTAGAACTTGTTCTTGGACCGATCGTCCTATGGCAGCTATATGCTATAGTGATCGATTTTGATACATTTTCTCAGAATTATGTGAAATCATATAAAACTATCATATACCAATATTAGTGATGCTACGATGAAAAACAAAAAGTTTTCTCACTAAAACTTGTTTTTTGACCGACCGTTTCTATGGCAGCTATATGCTATAGTGATCCGATTTTGATACATTTTCTCAGAATTATGTGAAATCATATAAAACTATCATATACCAATATTAGTGATGCTACGATGAAAAACAAAAAAGTTTTTCTCACTAAAACTTATTTTCCGACCGATCGTTCCTATGGCAGCTATATGCTATAGTGATCCGATTTTGATACATTTTTCCAGAATTATGGTAAGCATATATCTAACATATACCAAGATTAGTGACGCTACGATGGAAAACAAAAAAGTTTTTCTAACTAGAACTTGTTCTTGACCGATCGTTCCTGGCAGCTATATGATATAGTTATCGATCCGGCCGGTTCCGACATATTAGTTGCATGCAGTAAAAAGTGAGACTCTATGCAAAATTTCAGCTCGATAGCTTTAAAACTGAGAGACTAGTTCGCGTAGAAACAGACGGACAGACGGAAAGACGGAAGATGGGACAGACAGACGGACGGTACGGACAAGGGAAATGAACTCAGCTCGTCGTCCTGATCAAGAATATATATAGTTTATGGGGTCGGAAATGGTATCTCTATGTTACAAACTTCTGGGCAAAATTAATATACACTTTTCAAGTGTATAAAATTGCTAATATGTTTTTACTTTATTTTATTTATTAGCAAATCAACAACTTAATAAAATGTATATTTCAGCATTTAAAACTAACAAAAAGTTTTTTTTTTAGCTTCTAAAGCTAAAGCTACTAAAAACTTAAAGTAAGGTTGTAATTTCTTCCAAATCAATAATTTCATCTTCGAGTACTTTTTGGCTCGATGAAATGGTAATCAAATATTTTGGCGGCAAGTCATAGTTGTGGCAACATTTGTCATGTCTACCGTAATCCATAATCCAATTTGGGTTCCTTTATTTTTGCTGTTTTTGCTCTAACCACTAGTCAACAATTCGGTTCAGCGGTCTCTATAGAAAGCCACCTAGTGTCACAAACTCACGGTATCTTTAATGTTGCTTAAAATAGACATGTTGTTCTATATAAGGAAACACACAAGAGTCATAATCTATATACAACTATTTGCAACTAGGGTCTGCAATATCACAAAAATACGTTAGTTTGGACAATCACGATTATAGCTGAACGTATTTTTAAATATAAAAATAATAAAATTTGCTAGATCTAGCAACTAAATAGCTAAAATGGCAGCACTGGTGGGCAGCAAACTAAGTGGGTTGATTATGAGCTCTGATCTGCTATTAAATTTAAACAATTTAAGCCATTACATGCAGCTGCATTTGTTTGTATAATATGCATAAATTCTATATGAAAATTGCATATTTTATTATATAACTGATTCATAAGCGCGACTTGAATCATGAATCAGACTAAAAATTTATGTATTTCAATTTTAATTTAAATTTTTGGGAAAATGGTGTTAAATACATTCAGCGAAGCAAAGGAATTTAATTATTTGCCACACACCTTCTCACACACACATGTACGAACACATGTGTGTATGCTAAATCGGTTTGTTTAAAACTTCTGTGAAAAGTGCGTTTTTTAGAGAAAACTCTAAAGTAAGTCCCCAAGAGTGGTACAAGTGCGGTTGGTCATACACCTGATCGAGGGAAGTGTCCAAAGACGCGAGCAAGTGCCTGCCTTAAAAACTTAAATTTTAAATTTTTTGGGCTACGCTGGCCAAACAAAAACAATTTGGTAAATGACAAAAACAACACAAGTGCAGTGAGTGGTACCGATATCCCGCATATTCGCCGCGGTAGTGGGCGTGTGTGTGAGTGTGTGAAAGTGCATACCGCGGGAGTCGGCAGCAGTGCACACTCCTGCATTGTCCAAGAAGTGCAACTCACACAATAGCACATTAGCCAGCAACTCATTACAAGCGGCTTTGGAGGAGTGCGTAGACAGCCTGACTCTGGACCGGGATGTCGCTGGTTCGAATCTCGCCGAGGCCCATAGGTTTTTTATCATATTTTTTATTTTTTTTATTTTCTTTAAATTATTTAAACTAAAATAAAGAAGGCAAAAGCTAACTTCGACTGTGCCGAAGTTTTAATACATTGAAAAACTTTTCTCAAACTGATTTAACCGTAAAATATATATAGGATATAGATATCAGATATTTTAAATTTTTAAATCATTGATAATAACAATTTGATACCATAAACAAGTTTTCTTAGTAAAACACATTTTACGACCGATCGGTCCTATGGCAGCTATATGCTATAGTCATCCGATTTTGGTATCCGATTGGTTATAGTAAGATAATAATGTGTGTTGCTACTTGTAGGGTTTTTAACAAATAGCTTATTTAACTAAGTTTAAGTATGTTATTTTGTTGTTGTTTACTATGTGGGTGGTGATCAAATCCTGCGACTGGTCAGTGGGGTGTAAGGGAAGCAGTTTTCTCCTGGCTCGAATCCCGTTGATCCTTCTCCTTCTTAGCTACGCCCTTGCCAGATTGTTTGGGTGACACGCGACCTTATCCAAGTACCGAGCTGCTTGTGTGTTTATAATATCCCCTACCATAGAGACTTTGAAATCCCGCTAAAGGTCACGTGTGCGGATGTACCACTCGGCTCCTGAAATACTCCTCAGCATCTTGGCCTGGAATGTGCGTATTCGGTTTAGATGAAACTTTGCAGCGATTCCGTACACCGGCACACCGTACCACCAGATTGGTGCAATGATTACTTTGTATACTATAATCTTATTTTTAAGCGAGAGCTTGTTATTGGCGTTAAGGACCCATCTCATCCTTCGCGCCTTGGCCTTCATGCAGCCTACCACCTCCTTGACATATCGGTGGCTGTATAGACACACCGATTTCTGACCATAATCGCAGTGCCATCTGCAAACGTGGCTACTAATAGGTCCTGCGGGTCGTCGATTGGCACTGACCGAGCGGTTGGCATGTCACTTGTAAACAGGCTATACAGAGCACACTGCCCTGAGGAACACCAGCTCGAATTCTCTTCTTTCGGGATGCAGTGCCATCCTGGACCACCCTGAAGGATCTATAATCAAGGAATGATATGATCATCAGAAAGAGTTGAGGATTGAGCGTTCCCTTGATTTTCGATAGCAGGCCAGTTTGCCAGACACGGTCAAACGCCTGTTGAATATCGAAGTACGCTGCAAAAACGTACTCCTTGGCGTGGAATCCTTCCAGCACGAAGTTGAACGCTCTGTGGAGTTGTTCAGGAGTGCCATGTCTGAGTCGAAACCCAAACTGAATCTTAAGTATGCTCCTTCTTGCAGCTGGAGTTGCACGACTATCTTGGTCCATAGATCAAGATCAAAGTCTGGCCATGTAGGAATTTTTATTGTACTTGACCATTTTACAAAATTCCCATTCCTTAAAGCTGTTAAAATAATTTAGTGCGGATGCCATACTGCAGTATTTGGAAGAGGATTTGTACCATTGCTTTGGCGTCCCTGAAACGGTGGTATCTGACAATGGGGTACAGTTTAAATTTCACGCTTTTAAGAACTTAATGCTCAGATATGGAATAAACCATGCCTATACAGCTGTTTATGCTCCTCAGGCCAACGCTTCCGATGTAAATTGGTCAGTTATTTCTGCAATCAAGGCTTACATACATCCCAATCAATCAACTGGGATGAGAATCTCAGTAAGATTTGTAGCTCATTGCGCTCAAGTCTACACAGCAGTAAATAACACTCCCTATCGATTAGTTTTTGAACAGCATATGATAACTAACGGCTACACTTATCGACTCTTACGTGACCAAAATCAGCTCGAAGATCGTGCAATTTGTTTAACCAAAGATGATTCTTCAGATTTGATGAAGAATAAAGCGATTCACGGGATGCGAAAGCAGCATATACGCAATGAAAATGTATATAATCTTCGAAGTCGAGACGTCTCATTTGTTGTTGGACAAGAAGTTTTTCGTAGGAATTTCAGCAGAGCAACTTCGCAAAAGGATTTAACTCAATTGCACCAACCTTTGTGAAGGCCAGAGTCAGGAAGCTAGGAAACAGTTATTATGAACTCGAGGATATGCAAGGTAACCTAACCGGAAAATATCACGCTAAGGGGACATAAAGCAATAGTAAAAGATCGTTGAATCCTTGTTACAAGCGAGTATCACCCTTGAGATAACCCCCAAGTGCGTTTTTGGTCGGGGGATTTGAACTGGCGCTTGTTACAAGGCCAGCAACAGATTTTTCATAATGCCTAAAAGTTTGCAAATTGTTTTGCCTAGCTCGTTTTATTTGATAACCCTTTGAAAAATAATATTTAATCTTCATCTGTCGTGAACACACTTTTGAGTAAATTTCTTGATTATTAAAACTCAATAAACCAGAGTAAACTATATTGAGAAAATTTATGTTGCGTAAATTTAAAATATACGAAAGGATAATGGCTTAAAATAATATGTGATTGCCTTTTAGTATGCAATCGTTAAAAGGTTTTTAAAGAACAAAAAAAAAAAAAAATTAATTATAGACCGACCTACCGTAATTTGAACTCTGGTTTTATTGACTTCCAGTCTCACACCTTAACCTCTACACCATTGTCACCAAGGTCGAAATGACAGCTTAGTGTGCTTTATAAAATAGTGGCGCTTTATCAAAATATTACAATTCGGCACCTAATAGGTACACACTGCTTGAAGTGTTTACCAATACTGAAATTGAATTTTAACCAGGCAACCACATGACCCAGCTCTAGGCTGGTGATGTCAGGTTATTTTTCGGTAGTACATTTTGTTATTGGAGATTTCATTTTTTAACAGGTTATCTATTAAGCAAGTTGTCGTGAATCCCCTAAATATATACCAAGAAAACAAAAAAGTTTTTCTCATAAGAAGTAGTTTTTTGACCGACCGTTTCTATGGGAGCTATATAATATAGTCATCCGATTTTGATAAATTTTTTTCTGTATTATGGGAAGCATATAAAAATAAAATACACCATGATTAGTGACGCTACGATGGAAAACAAAAGTTTTTTCTCACTAGAACTAGTTTTTTGACCGACCGTTTCTATGGCGCTATACGCTATAGAGATACGATTTTTTTGATAAATTTTTCCAGAAATGTGGAAGCACATAAAACTAACATATACCAAGATTAGTAACGCTACGATGGAAAACAAAAAAGTTTTTCTTACTAGAACTAGTTTTTTACCCGACCGTTTCCATAAATGTGTGGAAGCATATTTAACCATTATATACCAAGATTTGTGACGCTACAATGGAAAACAAAAAAGTTTTTCTCACTAGAACTAGTTTTTTGACCGACTGTTTCTATGGCAGCTAGATGATATAGACATCCGATCCGGCCGGTTCCGACATATTAGTTGCGCGCAGTAAAAAGAAGACTCTGTGCAAAATTTCAGCTCGATAGCTTTAAAACTGAGGGACTAGTTCGCGTAGAAACAGACAGACGGACGGAAGGAAATACGGACGGACGGACAGACGGAATTGAACTCAGCTCGTCGTCCTGATCAAGAATATATATAGTTTATGTGATCGGAAATGAATATTTCTATGCGTTACAAACTTCTGGGCAAAATTAATATACACTTCTCAAGTGAATAAAAAATACGTCACAACAACAACAATAGAGAACCCTGGGTTTTGTCATCCATCTATCACCGAGCTTTTTATGCGATATTTAAAGGTCGCGGATCTGACCGACTGCCAACCCTTCCGCTGCGGTGGTGCACAGCCTAACAGGGCTCTGGCGACCGGATTGGAGCGGTATAACTCCCAACGGTTAAAAGTCAGAGGGAAACCTTAGGCCACCGCAGGACCCTTAGAGAAGTAAATCAATAAATAAATAAATAATCAAATCAAATAAATAGTTAAAATAAATATTATATTTATATATCCAAAAGCTCCGAATATTTTTTGTTATTTTCCTTCCCCTTCTTCTAAATTCAAATTTAGAAGGCAGGAATAATAAGCACAAATCCTGGGCCACGCCCATTGCGACGGCGGCTCATGCCAAAGCAAATGTTTTAGCTACGTGTGAAGTTGATCCGTTTCCGAGAGCGTCAAAAATCGCACGGACTCCTCCCGAGGCACATCTACAAGTAGTTGTGAGCCAACACCTACCCACGGTGTCAAGCTGCGAGACGGAGTCGGAAACCCCAAAGAGGGGCAGAGAGGAATCAAGTCCTACAGGTGCAATACGGACAACCCCACCGAAAAAGCGCAGAGGTCCTGGACCAACCACCATTAACCAGATGCGTGTTCTGGGCAAAATGCTGGATGAGATCATATTCCTCGTAAATGAGAAGAAACCAGTGGTACGCCATATAAACCAGGGTATGAAGGACTCGCTGTCGAAAATGAGAGAAATCCAGATAAGCGTCAGTGAGAACCTGGAATCAGCATCGGCAGAACCACAAATCTGCTCCCGAACTGAACTCTCATCGACCCCAATTGAGCAGAGGAGCCTGTTACGCTGAGAAAGCTGACAGCTCAGCGCAAACTACACCCTCACTGGGAGGGCTCTCCCAAGACGCAAAGGATCCCAAGGCCAACTCCGCAAAGACTGAGTGCTCGACGCAGACCTCCCCTAAGGGACGGAAGCAAGGCGCCAGCGCAATTTCCAATCGGGCTACAGCGAAAACACGATCGGGTACTGCTGATTGTACTGAAGGTGTAAGCACCGCCAGGCCCACAAGTGAAAAAACAGGACCCTCTGACCAGTGGTTAAAAGTGGTGAAAAAAGGAGGTAGTAAAAAGCGAGCAGATATGCCTCTCCAGAAACCTCAGATGCACTTGTTGTCTCCGGCAGATCCGGACTATCATATAGCGATGACCTTAACATGGTCACAAGGCGCCAGGACGACCGGCTTAAAAACGTTGGCGACAATGTCAAAAGGGTTCGCCGCACTGCCAATGGCGACTTCCTGCTCGAACTGAATGGACCTGGCTTAGAATGCACGCAACAGCTCAAGGCTGAGATTGAGCAGGTGCTAGGGGACAGCGCGGGCATCCGTGCCCTTACTCCGGAAACGCGTTTGGAAATCAGCGACCTCGATGCGCTGGCAACCCGGCAGGAAATTGTTGTTGCCCTGTCCGCTCAAGCAGGCATCCCGCTTGAAGCCTGCATTATCAGAAGTCTGCGCAACTCATTCGCGGAAACGAAAGTGGCGATTGTTAGCGTACCAACGAACCATGCAAGACGAGCATTAGACCTGGGAAAGGTAAAATCGGCTGGACACGCTGCCGAATAATACAGCGCGAGGGCATCAGAAGATGCTACAGATGCCTTGAGACTGGGCACATTGCAATTCGCTGCAGTAACCCAGTGGACCGAACAAACTGTTGCTTAACATGCGGGGAAATGGGCACAAAATCGCAGCCTGTCAGAATGCAGCAAGGTGCTACCTCTGCACCACCAAGGGCATAAAGGATGTAAGTCATCAGGCAGGCATCCGAATGTGTTCATCGACTCATCGAAACGTGGAGCCCAGGCAGACCAAACATGCAGCTGATTCAACTTAACCTGAATCACTGCATCGCTGCGCAAGATCTGCTGTTGCAAACTGTGCGAGAGCGGCCCACAGATCTTGCGATACTAAGCGAGCCATATAGGGTAGGTGATGACAGCAGCAAGTGGGCCGTGGACAAAACAGGGAAGGCAGCAATTTGGCTGTGTGGAAAAGCAGCCATGCAGCTCTCAGCGGTGCGTTCAGCGGATTGATTTGTACGTGCAAAAATTTGTGGTATTTGGGTATACAGTATTTACCTTGCCCCAGCCTCAGCATTACAGAATTCTCTGCTATCCTGGATACGCTGGTAGCTGATACCTGGGGTCAGGAATCCACTAGTCATCGCTGGTGATTTCAACGCTTGGGCAGAAGACTGGGGCAGTGTATCTACAAATACAAGAGGAAGAACGCTACTCGAGGCTTTTTCGACTCTGAACATTGGACTATTGAACAATGGCTCTCTCTCTCAAAACAAAACAAAAACATACGAAAATCAATGGCAGAAAGCCAGAGAGGGGAAAATTCATAGCATATCTGTATATTAGGGCGGGTCGATTTGTATGGGGGCAAAAAAATGCAATAGGCGTATAGCAGAATCGCAATCTTTGGACAATTCTAAGAACATTTGCCCGAAACCAAGTAAAAATAAGAGCTGTAGCCGCCGCATTTCAACCTTTAGGTTCTTAAATAACACAGGTCAAAATGAAACATTGTGTTGTCCAGCCTTGCTGGTATATAAATATGATAAAGTTATCCCAGATTCCAAAACTGGCTTCGGTTTAGCTCCATTCGGTTCTTCGGTCATAGATTTGGCGGAAAAAATATAATGCTCTTTTTACCGTATTTGTGCTCTAGCGGCATTCATTTCTGAGCTTGTAGTGTCTATGCGACAGATATATACCAATGAGAATATTTATAGCCAGGGTCAAATTGGACTTTAAGTCGGACTATTCACGATTTATGTAATATTTTAAAAACAAATAATTTACTTTAGGCCAGTGGTTGTTTGATTTGTATTTGTACATCCTTAGCATGGCCGAACTTTTTCTCTAATTATGTAAATTTTTGCATTTAAATCCTTCTTTGGCCAAGTTTTGGGCTGTTTAACAAAGCAAATATTTAAATTTATGGGAGATAACTAGATTAATACTCCAAATTTGTATAGGAACTATAAAGGCTACTTGTTTCCCATTAGTTATTTACGTCTGGTTTAGTTTCATAAATTCTATTTTGAACCAAGTAGCCTTTTAGCAGTTCCTATACAAATTTGATATTTCCCCAATAAATAAATGTTGCGTTCATACAGGCCAAAACTTAAATTGCAAACTAAAATCAATAAAATTTACGAAAAAAAAAAAGGAATGTAAGGATTAAAACAAATCAAACAACCACACTGGCCTAAAAGTAAATTATTTGTTTTAAAAATAAATCGTGAATAGTCCGACTTAAAAGTCCAATTCTGACCCTTTTGGCTATAAATATTTTCGTGAAACATATCGCTTTGTGATATAACAAACATCGTAAGCTAAACGTAAAAAAACAGTACCATGAGCACGGTTTTTCGAATATAACTTTTATATAATTGTTGTATTGCGGTGGCTATAGACCTATGTGTATGATCATTCAAAAATCCTATGCAGACCTCCCCCAGGGGGTCGGCGGGCAATGGGCACTGTATGTACCTTAGAAGAACGGGTAGTACCTAATGTCAATTGCACGTTCTACACCTTAGGTCATGCAATACCGAGCTAAGGTTCTGGTGCAGTATTCTCTGATGGAAACATCAGGACTAAGACCGGACCATGGTTAGAGGTGCCTGGCGGAAGGCATAAAACGCTATAGGTTGGACCCCTGGTACAATTGTTCAAGGGAAGTCCACAAGGATCAGACAGGGGCTGGGATGTCAGCCCAAACGTCGGTGGGAGCGTGACTGCTACCACCGGAGGGCACGGTGGGAGAAATCCCCTCTACGTGTCGCCAGCGGTCACACAAAAAACACTGTCGAGGTTGGAGCGGGCCAAGACAGTGCAAAACCTACTGCCACGGATTCGACATCCAAAGTGTGGCGCGGTACCGCAGTAGAAATAGACTCGGACTGAATCACACGGAGGTTCTATAACGACATAGGCCGAAGAAAAGCTGCTGTTCTCCCCAACTCAGGAAGGTGCCAGTACCTCGCGTAAGGTAGGACCCAAACGAACCAAGGAGGGCATGCGAGCAAAGGCCAATACAGGCAGCTCTTAAAATAAAAAGCGCGGCTCGGCAACAGCGACAGCTTATCCCCGAGGACAAAAAGCAAGTTGACATGGGCTGTGAAAAAGATTGAAAGAAGGTCACAAAGCACTTTGCGGAGAAGAAGTCCATGCAGGCTAACTCCGACAAATTTGCAAACAAGGTGGAGGAGAATCTGGCCATCAAATGTCAACGACCAGCTGGAGCTGAACAAGGCGGCGAAGGTCGAAGAAAGCCTGACGACTAAACGTCAGCGCTCGACCGAGCAGGTCAGGGCAACTTCGGCAGAAGCTCCGGCCAGCAAAGGCTGCGTTCACGACCGCATGACCAGACTCACCCCACCCCAAGAAACAGAGGAGTCTGCAAGCGACGTGGCAAAACGGCACCTGACCGTAGCCCTCGTGGACAAGAGCGACCCCAACGGCAAAATGACGCCCGAACAGTGGAAGAAGGTCGAAGGAGAGCTGTTCGAGGCAATCTATAGAGAATGGACGACGCCGTAGTCAACCCGCTGTTGCTTTCGACGGGGCAGGTTGGCTATTCGGAGTCAAAATCCTCAAGTGTACGACGATCTCACCCTCAAGTGGGTCACAGTACGGTGGCTGATATGTGGGAACCTGTGGGAGAACGCCCACTAGAGGTTGTCGACAGAACTTGTATCCCGTCCGTCCCAAAGGCGAAGGTGCTCTTCCACGGGTTGTACCACCGGAGCGAGCATTAAAACTCCTCCAATATCAGAACCCAGATGTGCCAACCGGAGACTGGAAGATACTCCATATGCTAAGCCCGAGAACGGGCAGCAGATGGTCATCCAGATCAACAAGGAGACGGACGACAATTTGTACGGACAATGGCATGGGGACCGGACAAAAACGAGCACACACGCTAGAGGCTGGAGAGGTGGAAAAGACTTAGGCATTGACGCAATGGTCGAAAGCCACCAGCCTCGAAATAAAGAGGTAGTAAGGAGAAGGATGGACCCGACGATGGAAGTCGACCCGTCCAGACCAACGGAGGCTGTGGACGGACAAGCTGTTAAAGGTCCTCCAAATAAATCTGCATAAAAACTTGCGTCGGTGGAGCTTGTCTAACCCTCGAAGAAGGAGTCCGCCGACGTAGCTTTAGTTCAGGAGCCTTGGATTACGGCGGGTAACAAGGTTTCGGGACTAAAGTCACAAAATTATGACGTTTTTTACCCCACCGCGGTAAGAGCAAGGACAGCCATTCTGGTTAGAAAAGGTATCTATGCTTATCTTATGACTAATTACAGCACAGAAGACCTCACTGTGGTGGCCGTGGAAGGTGGCAAGGATGGCCTATTCTGATGGCATCCTGCTATATGGCACATGGCGAGAGCACCACCAGCCGAACTCGAAAAACTAACGGCGGTGGCGAGCTCGAAGAAGCAAACTCTCGTGACAGGTACGGACGCAAACGTACCATACTAGTCTGGGGCAGCCCAGATATCAACGACAGGGGTGAGTCTCTTCTAAACTTTATCTTACAAGTAGATCTAAACATAGAAAACGTTAAAGAAGAACCCAATTCGTGGGACCAACATCTACCAAGTCTAGACCTAACACTGACCTTAGGGAATAACACGCGGGTATCTGAATGGAGGGTCCTAGGAAAACCCTCCTTCTAGACCACAAGTACATTCGATTTAAGGTGCAGTTCGAAAACAACTTAACGCGCAGTGTGTATAGGAACCCTCGGAACACTGACTGGAGAAAGTTCTTACATCAGCTCAACGGAAAATAACCACGCCAATGGACATCTGCTCGGTGGATGACATTGAGAAGTCCGTAAGGACACTCACGTCCCACCTAACAGAAGCGTTCAAAGCCTCATGCAGACCTACAGTCAGCAAACGGAGAACCAAAACCCCCTTGGTGGACTCCTGCACTGAAGGAGCAGAGGAAAGACGTCCAAGAATGTTTCAAGCTCGCCAGGCAGGCGGATGAAACGATCATCTGGGACGAATATAAAATAAGACTCCGCATCTTCAAAAAGAGGTGCGCAGAGCGAAACAAAACTCGTGGAGAACCTTCTGCTCCAACATCGAGAAGGTCTCAGAAACAGCAAGACTCAGGAAACTGCTTTCAAAGCAGCCACCTATAGAGTCAACTAAAAACCAATGTAGGAAAATGGACGGAGAGTAGCCAGGAAGCCACATGTGCCCTTCTCGACGCACACTTCCCCGGCTGCTCAATGGCAACGGAGCCAGATTCGATCCACAACACGCATGCACAAAAAACAAACATCCCAACCAACATAGTCACCCCAGAGAAAATCCAATGGGCAATTGACTCGTTTGCTTTAAGTCCCCTGGACTGGACGGCATATTTCCGGCCATGCTGAAGACGACCAAACAACTAATCGTCCCATGGCTTCAAACCATTTACACGGCATGTCTGATGTGGGGATATATACCTGTAGCCTGGAGAACAGCACGTGTTGTTTTTCTGCCCAAAGCAGGAAAATGCAGTCACGTGCAACCGAAAGACTACAGGCCTATCAGCCTAACATCATTCCTGCTCAAAACAATGGAAAAAATACTGGACCTCCACATAAGGGAAGGCATGAACCTGAACCTGGAACCTAATCAACACCCATACACCAAAGGTAAGTCGGTGGGAAACAGCGCTACACTCGCTAGTAGCCACCATCGAGAAAAGCACTTCACCAACACGAGTTTGCACTCGGCGCATTTCTCGACATATCAGGTGCGTTCAACAACGTCACAACTGATGCGATAATGCGAAGCTTAAGAGCCACAGCAACACACAAGGCATTGGACTACTGGATACACAACCTGCTGAGCTGCCGAAAAGTCCAAGCTGAGTGGGTACCGCGACCATAACTAAGGAGGCACACGGAGGCACGCCTCAGGGCGGAGTACTCTCACCCCTCCTATGGAACCTCGTGGTCAACGAACTATTAATTAAATTTCGCAGGAAAGCACCTAAGATAACCGCATATGCAGACGACATAAGCATAATTATCACGGGAAAATGTCCATCGACCCTCAGCTCAATCATGGACTCCACACTCAAAGAAATACTACAGTGGGCCACGGAAGCCGGACTTAGTATCAATGCGAGAAGACGGACCTCATTCTCTTCACTAAGAGATACAAAGGTTCCGCGATGGACTCCACCGAAGATTAATGGGACGACACTCACACCAAAGAAGAACGTCAAATATCTTGGGTAGTAATTGACAGCAAACTGTCCTGAGACTCAATGTAGAGGAAAGGGTGAAAAGGCAACCGCTGCACTATATGCATCCCAGAAGATGCTGAGCAGCACATGGGGCCTCTCACCAAAACTGATGCACTGGGTCTTCATTTCAGTCGTAAGACCGATACTACTCCACGGTATACTGGTATGGTGGCAGGACACGGAGAAATCCACGTACCTGAAACTAATGGAGAGGACCCAGCGGCAGGCCATGGTCTGCATAACGGGGGCGCTGAGGTCCAGCAGCAGAGATGGCAGAACTACTCGCTCCAAGCGACAAAAGTAAATATATACGTAGATAGTCAAGCGGCAATCAAGGCCATGCATAGGCACGCCATCAACTCCAAAAATTGTCCTGTCTGGTAGGGAAGCACTAGATTCTCTCAGCACCTCTAGAAGGGTGCAGATCTACTGGATCCCAAGCCACCAGGGCATTGACGGAAATGAGACGGCAGACAGCCTGGCAAAAGCCGGAGTTGCACTTAGCCAAGAAGCGATAATACACCTACCTATCTCACTTCAGACGCGACACAGCAAAATGGAAGAGATAGCTTCAAACGAGGCAGTGGAAAAGTGGAGAAACACAACCGGCTGCAGAATCTCCAAAATCATGTGTAAGACAAAAGACAAGCACCGTACGCACTATTTACTACAGCTCCAAAGAAGAGACTGCAGACTCCTAATAGGCATACTAACCGGCCACTGCCTAACAGCCTCTCATGCAAAGAAGCTAGGCATAACGACAGAGGACACATGCAGGAAATGTAGGGAGCCGGGAGCAACGGAGACTCTAGAACACCTTGGGCAAATGTTCTTAGAATTGTCCATAGATTGCGATTCTGCTATACGCCTATTCAAAAAATAAATCGACCCGCCCTACTGTATATACTTATATCACATATGCATAAGCAGTTTGTCTTGTTGTTGTTGTTTTTCTTAGCTATTGTTAATCTTTACATTTTCAATGTAAAATGGGTTTGGGTACTTGCATTGGAAACTTGATAGTCCTTGAGATACTCTATTCACAGGTATTATAAATATTATTTTTGACACAAGTCATATAAATAAGACAGCTGTTCATTTAGATGTCAAAGCTAAAGTACTAAAACGAGATGCTTTTTAAGTCAGCTGAGAATAGTTCTTTAAAAAATAAACCGTTTTGTTTTTAAAATTTAAAGATTATTTTGTGTTCTCTTTAGAGAATTTAGTTTCAATCAATTAAAATTTAATGATAATGATAATAATGTATCCTTTAGAGTTTTATTTGAAGTTTACAACATTTTTAATTCTCAAAACAAACCCAAAATAAGAATTTTGTTCTCAGTTTTCGAAATACTGAACTAAGTTTTAGCTTTTGAGAACGTTCGTTCTTAAATTTCCACTGTTTAAGTAAGGAATTTTGATTTTTTTTTTGAGTGTATGATTAAAGCCTTGATTAACAGAAGCTTTGTGTTCGCTCTCAGAAGCCAGTCCAATATATCAGTCCCTTTATAAGTAACAGCAAGAGCCCCAGCTCGCTTAATGTGATCACAACAGGTAGGTCTCAATTCCAGTAACTCGCAGAGGGATTATCTGGTAAGGCTGAGACATTGAGCTTGACCCATTTTACGACCGATCGGTCCTATGGCAGCTATATGCTATAGTCATCCGATTTTTGTATCCGATTGGTTATAGTAAGATAATAATGTGTGTTGCTACTTGCAGGGTTTTTAACAAATAGCTTATTTAACTAAGTTTAAGTGTGTTTTATGTTATTTTGTTGTTGTTTACTATTACCCGTTTATACGCACAGTACGCGTATTTATATTACCGTGGTAAAAAACTTACCGCTGTTTATACGTGTAGCTCAAAAGCAACTCTGTGCGAGGGAGTTGCCACATGGGTAGGATTAATTAAATATGTCAAACATTCAAAATTGTCAAATGAGTGAGGAAAAATTAATTATTTGCATGATGCAAAGCCAGGAGCGAGCATCAAACTTTGTGCGTCGTTGCATGGAAAGGAGGAATTCGCGCATGATGGAAATTATGCGTAAATGGCTTGATGAACGAGCCAAGTGGCTAAAGTTGCTTACGCAGCTCTTGTTGACCGCCAATTACATTTTGAGCGTAGAGAGACCGCGCATCAGGACATTCAAAAGTAGACCAAGGAGTAACGCTTACTGGGAGTTGCTCCACTGCGATCAAAACGAGAAGCTCTTCATGGAGATATTTCGGATGTCAAAGAACTCGTTTTTGGAGCTGTGCGAATTGTTGCGTCCTTATTTGCCGGTGCCGAAAATGCTGATGACTATACCGGTGCCAGTAGGGAAGCAGGTGGCAATCTGTTTGTACAAGCTTGCGTCTTGTGCAGAATACAGAGTGGTGGGCGACGTTTTCGTGGTGCACAAAAGCACAGTTCACAAATACTTTCACTTGGTCGTTATGGCTATTTTAAAGCTATCGAAATCCCTGGTATTTCTCCCAGACCTGGAGGAATGCAAGAAAATCTCTGAGGCTTTCGAAAAAAAATCACGCATACCCAATATAATAGGAGCTATTGATGGTAATAAACGTAATATTTTACTATGCAAATAACGCAAATGTAAATATATTAAAATTTCTTTTAGGAACTCATATACCAGTAATGGCGCCAAGCGTTGGCTACCTGGACTATGTGAATAGAAAAGGATGGACGTCAATGGTCTTACAGGCTGTTGTTGATAACAACTACCTGTAAGTAAATATAAAAATTTTGATTCTTTTCGGTAGAATGCCTATATTTATTTTTCTCAGATTCAGAGATATCAGTATGAAATTCCCTGGCAGCGTTCATGACGCTACTGCGTTTAAAGAGTCAGGTCTTTACAAAAACTATTCCAGTTTGATTCCAGACTATAAAAAATTAGTGGAAGGCGTTGCTACCCTGGCTGCTGAAGCCCTATACAGGAAATTTAACAGCGGAGGAAGAGTCATTCAACTGTTACTTAAGCTCTGCGAGGATAGTTGTGGAAAATGCTTTCGGAAGACTCAAGGGGCGCTTTAGATGCTTGTCCAAAAAAATTGATATAGACACAAAATTTGTCCCTTTCGTTGCTCTGGCCTGTGCCATTTTGCACAACTTCGTGGAGATCAGGAAGGAGAGTATCCGAATGCAGATACGTATTCCGCAGAACAGCAGCCACTAGATATTGCCACGTATCAAACTGATGAAACTGATCAGCTGTTCTTAAGGCAGCATATTAAACAGTACTTGCAGGCCAATTTCCCTCTAAGAAAAAGTTCGGCTTAAAAGTATCGATAAAGAATTAAATAAATGATTTTTTATTCAAGAGAAAATAATAAATAACGTGTTTATATAAGTTCTAAAACAAGTTTGTTACGGTGATTTTTAATAAGAAAGTTAATTTATCCTTATAAGCCCTTTTTGATGTATATTTTTTACTAGAAACTATGGAAACATTTGTCTGACCTAAATTGATATATATATGTATTGGTAATTTTATATATTGATCTTTAATTTAGGTCAGAAAAATGTTTCCATAGTTTCTAATAAACATTATACATTAATTAAAAATTAATTACTTTTATTTATTCTGAAAATTATATAATAATTGAATAGACCTTAGGTAAACAGGCTTAGATTTATCGATTCATTTTGCGATTCATTTATTTTCGAACAGGCTTCTTAAGAATGCCTGATTTTTAGCACGATCTTCAGCCATAAGATCGCGCATACTCTGTACGAAATCCCCGTCCATGCTTCTCTGAGCTTCGATGAATTCAGCTTGTTGTGAATCCAGCTTATCAAGGCCCTCTTGAACTTGTGATGAGATTTTTTCGAGCATTTCCAGCACGTTTGCTTTTTCTGAAATAAAAACATATTTGTTGTTTTTATGGAAAAATTTAAAAAATGCACTTACTTGAAGTTTGGCGAGGCGACGGTGTAACAATTTCGCCAGCAAGAACTACTTGAGGAGTTGGTTCAACGGGCACGTCATCGTCTTCCGACATCAGCACTTCAATATTATCAATTTCATATGTAACACATGAATCGTCGATTGATGTGTCCACGCCCATAGCAGCACAGACTGGCCGCCCGCCAAATAGTTCGTTCATCTCTTCAAAATAGGAGCAGGTCTTCCTTGCCGCTCCACTATTGGCGTTACTCCGCTTGACATCGAAAAAGCTTCGTTTAAGCATCCGAATTTTGTTCTTGATTTGTTCGCTTGTCTTAAATATATTTTTGGCTTTCAAAACACTTGCCATGCTTTTGTACACTGCAGCGTTTCTCTTTGTTTTCCCATCTAGCTGGCTTAAAATATTTTCTTCTCGCATAATGCCCAACAGCTCGGCGACCTCAGCATCAGCCCAACTTGTTCTTTTTCCACTGCATTCAGCCATGTTATTAATGATATTAAATTTTTTAAGTATTTTACAGAGCACTGCCAGCTGTCATATTTCGCCTTTTAAAAAATTGTGTTGCCAGATCGACGCATATTACTTTATCCTGGTAGTCAAAAATTTTCAGGGTTACTTATCACGATAAAATTTATTCGCGTATAAGTGTTTATATTCACGAATACGCGGTAAGTTACCGCGTATTTCGCCACATATAAACGGGGTATATGTGGGTGGTGATCAAATCCTGCGACTGGCTAAGTCAGTGGGGTGTAAGGGAAGCAGTTTTCTCCTGGCTCGAATCCCGTTGATCCTTCTCCTTCTTAGCAACGCCCTTGCCAGATTGTTTGGGTGAGACGCGACCTTATCCAAGTACCGAGCTGCTTGTGTGTTTATAATATCCCCCACCATAGAGACTTTGAATACCGCCAGATTGGTGCAATAATTACTTTGTATACTAGAATCTTATTTTTAAGCGAGAGCTTGTTATTGGCGTTAAGGACCCATCTCATCCTTCGCGCCTTGGCCTTCATGCAGCCTACCACCTCCTTGACATGTTGGCCAAATGTGAGCCTTTTGTCAAGGGTAACCCCGAGGTATGTATGGCTGGTTTTGTGAGGTAGCACCTCTCCATGTAAAAAGACTTCAGGGCTGATGTCCCTCCTTAGCGTATATGTTACATTTGCACACTTTTCCGGGTTCACTGCGATGTTCCACCTGCAAACGTGGCTACTAATAGGTCCTGCGGGTCGTCGATTGGCACTGACCGAGCGGTTGGCATGTCACTTGTAAACAGGCTATACAGAGCACACTGCCCTGAGGAACTCCAGCTCGAATTCTCTTCTTCCGGGATGCAAGGCCATCCTGGACCACCCTGAAGGATCTATCATCAAGGAATGATATGATCATCAGAAAGAGTTGAGGATTGAGCGTTCCCTTGATTTTCGATAGCAGGCCAGTTTGCCAGACACGGTCAAACGCCTGTTGAATATTCAAGTACGCTGCAAAAACGTACTCCTTGGCGTGGAAACCTACCAGCACGAAGTTTAACGCTCTGTGGAGTTGTTCAGGAGTGCCATGTCTGAGTCGAAACCCAAACTGAATCTTGGGTATGCTCCTTCTTGCAGCTGGAGTTGCACGACTAATCTTGGATCCATAGATCAAGATCAAAGTTGGCCATGTAGGAATTTTTATTGTACTTGACCATTTTACAAAATTCCCATTCCTTAAAGCTGTTAAAATAATTTAGTGCGGATGCCATACTGCAGTATTTGGAAGAGGATTTGTACCATTGCTTTGGCGTCCCTGAAACGGTGGTATCAGACAATGGGGTACAGTTTAAATTTCACGCTTTTAAGAACTTAATGCTCAGATATGGAATAAACCATGCCTATACAGCTGTTTATGCTCCTCAGGCCAACGCTTCCGAGCGTGTAAATAGGTCAGTTATTTCTGCAATCAAGGCTTACATACATCCCTATCAATCCAACTGGGATGAGAATCTCAGTAAGATTTGTAGCTCATTGCGCTCAAGTCTACACTCATCAGTAAATAACACTCCCTATGGATTAGTTTTTGGACAGCATATGATAACTAACGGCTACACTTATCGACTCTTACGTGACCAAAATCTGCTCGAAGATCGTGCAATTTGTTTTAACCAAGATGATTCTTTAGATTTGATGAGGAATAAAGCGATTCACGGGATGCGAAAGCAGCATATACGCAATGAAAATGTATATAATCTTCGAAGTCGAGACGTCTCATTTGTTGTTGGACAAGAAGTTTTTCGTAGGAATTTCCAGCAGAGCAACTTCGCAAAAGGATTTAACGCAAAGTTTGCACCAACCTTTGTGAAGGCCAGAGTCCGAAGTAAGCTAGGAAACAGTTATTATGAACTCGAGGATATGCAAGGTAACCTAACCGGAAAATATCACGCTAAGGACATAAAGCAAAAGTAAAAGATCGTTAGTCCTTGTTACAAGCGAGTATCACCCTTGAGATAACCCCAAGTGCGATTTTGGTCGGGGGGATTTGAAGTGGCGCTTATTACAAGGCCAGCAACAGATTTTTCATAATGCCTAAAAGTTTGCAAATTGTTTTGCCTAGCTCGTTTAATTTTAGTAGTAGGTCTTGCTTTTGGTACTATTTGCTTGTAGTCTTAGTAATAGCTAATTTTATTCCTAGTATAAATAATTAAATTTTTCCCTAAGAAAATAATTATAGAGTCTAATTTTATAAATAATTGTTGGATCTATTCATTATCATTTGCATTGTTTTTCGCAAATCAATGTATCGGCAAAGTACCCAAGTACCTGATAAACTGACAAAATATCACTCAATACAGCCGTGGGTATCCGATGTACTGATGTACTGTAAGCACATCCGCCTACTGGTTAGCTGCCTTTCCCGGTTGCCAGCCTCTGTCTTTTCTTTTCTTGATCACTGACCAGAGTGGTTGTGCCTGCAAAGCCTAAGCACCGAAAACACTCAGAAGAAAAATTAAAATCGTGTATAACCCCTCTCACATATTTTTTTGGGAATTATACTCCTAGTGCTACGTACGATTTGCCACGATCAGAACAACAAGCAAGGCATTTTATTTGGCTAAGTAAGTGCTCCCAAAAATAAAGCTAAAGCTCAGTTTCTAACCGGACTTTCGAATTTTAAAATTTTTAAATCATTGAATTGATTGATACCATAAAAAAAACTTTTCTTAGTAAAACACATTTTCCGACCGATCGGTCCTATGGCAGCTATATGCTATAGTCATCCGATTTTGATAAATTTTTTCAAAATTGAATATAAATAATAAAGAAAACAAAAAAGTTTTTCTCATAAGAAGTAGTTTTTTGACCGACCGTTTCTATGGGAGCTATATAATATATTCATCCGATTTTGATAAATTTTTCATGTATTATGTGAAAGCATATACAAATAAAATACACCATGATTAGTGACGCTACGATGGAAAACAAAAAAGTTTTTCTCACTAGAACTAGTTTTTTGACCGACCGTTTCTATGGCAGCTATATCTATATTGATCCGATTTTGATAAATTTTTCCATAAATATGTGGAAGCACATAAAACCAACATATACCAAGTTTAGTGACGCTACAATGGAAAACAAAAAAGGTTTTCTCACTAGAACTAATTTTTTGACTGACTGTTTCTATGGCAGCTAGATGATATAGACATCCGATCCGGCCGGTTCCGACATATTAGTTCCGTGCAGTAAAAAGAAGACTCTGTGCTAAATTTCAGCTCGATAGCTGATAGAAACAGACAGACGGACGGACGGACAGACGGACAGACGGACGGACGGAATTGAACTCAGCTCGTCGTCCTGATCAAGAATATATATAGTTTATGTGGTCGGAAATGAATATTTCAATGCCTTACAAACTTACAAACACTTTTCAAGTATATACAAATTTCGGAATTTTTATTTACTTGAACATTAGAATTCAATTATTTTCAATTTCTATCTTTTTTCTCCTACCAATTGTTGGTCATGCTACTTCATTTATCAGTAAAATGCCCGCTTAAGTAATACTTAAATTTTTTGTTGATTCGAACCGAAAGTTTTGCTTCGGAACAAGTTCAGGTTCAGATTAAGGTTTGGTTCACAGTAAAAGAAAAGTCGGAATTCCGTGTTTGAACCGGATCGGTTCAAAACCGGTTTGCAGCCCTGGTTACAACATTGGTTCATTTCATTTCATATTGTTTAAATAATTTTGCCTCTATTTTAAAATAATTTTAGAAAATCCGTTAAAAATTTGCTCTCGAGGTTATTTTGGTGGAATACATTTTCATATTGCTATTATATACAAATTATTGTTGTCATTCATACATCCCCTTCCAAAAGTCTCTGGTCTTTGAAATTGGAAGGAAGCCTCTAACACTATGTTCAATACTCAAGGCTTGTATTGCCATTTAGCAACTTGACTTTTGCTTTTTTACCTGCTTAAATTTGAATATAATTTAAGAAACATGTCTTTATTAGAAAATGCATCGAGTACTGTTTAAAATTATTATTTTCCAGTTAAAATCTCAATAATATTACATGAGATTTAATTTGTTTGTTTTTGATTTTTTTTTGAACCTAAGGTCAACTTACATTGAGTTAAGAGGGAGGAACAAAGAACAAAAATATTTGTTTATAATTCCAGATAAAAATGTTGAGTTAGGTAAATTAGAAAAAGCGCTTTTGGGATTCAAAACTAGTCTAAATGAATAAATCTAGAGAACAACGCAGATTATCCAAATTCATATAATGGATCTTGTAAGGAGGTCATATATAAATTCTCTTCAGTCGTATTCTCAAATAACGCCTCTTCTCCTTCGTCTTCTTAACAATCGTCTATCAAGTCTACTTGGATGGACCCTCAACTTTTGGCACATTTAGTTCGTTTCGATTCATCGAGTTCTCATGTACCTCGGTGCACCTAATAGTTTTCGTAGTAATTTATCCTGAGGGACTCTTACCTTGTCTAGATGAGATTGGATGCAATGCCAAATACCTGAAGGCCATATCTCCAGGCTGAAGCTATTATAGTATAAATGAAAATGAACGACATTTTATTTCTACTATTAAGCAGCCAGCCAAGTTTAGCAGCTCTAACATAGAGGAACTTACTTAGCTAATCAATGTGTGTGCTAAAAGTCAACCTCTTTTCCAGAAACACTTCCTAATATGTATGTCCTAGACCATGAGGAAGCAATTGGACATATAAAAATATTCCTGGACAGATGTTTCGATGCAGAGTATAGGTAAGAGTGATGCACTTGGCCTGATTAATACAAAGCTGGACAATATCCGAAGAACTATATAGGCAAGAAACTCTTGACATTATGGCCCTATCGTCCACAAAGGTGTAAAAAACCAAATCCTGGCGTTAGCACCTTCGATGGAGGAAGATAAACTCACTCAAAATTCCTCAATGTCCGCTACCACTGAATTAATTTTCTGGACCGAAACTCTTTCCGGTTCTTGGTACAGTTATCATATTAATCTAACAGGTTCGTTTCATGGTTCGGTTTACGAAATCAATTCAACCAGATATTGCCAAAGGCTTCCAACCCATTATATTCTAAAAGGCTTTTTTTTTTTGCGAACGTCAAAGATGAGCATTAGAGCTCGGGGGACTTTCAATTCAATTTGTACACGCACAACGAGAAAGGACTCTAACTTCAATTATTTATTCATAAACTTAGTATAAATTGTAACAATGTGAGCAGTTGTATTTAATTAATATTAGATAATTAGCAGAAACGATTATAAACGCGACCAGAATGCAAGCTTCCCTTTGCCTTCTTGTGGACGAATTTGACTTCAGTTTTGTGTGGGAGCAAGGCTAGCTTCTGATGCTGATCTAAAAATTACAAACTACAAAGAGAGAACGAGAGTGTAACACTAGCTCTCACTTGTCGTGTGGCTGCTTAACCCATGTAAAACATTTGGGCAATAAACGCGCGTACATGCCGCCCCCAATACTGGGACCAGTATTCGAATCCTTTGAAGCACCTTACAACTCAGCTGTAACAAAATAAATGTTTGTTATGGTATGCAAGTGCGTGACCAAAGGTACATATACGGTTTAATCACTGTAGTTTGTTGCTTCAGTATAGGTTGGTATGGGTAATTTACCAATTTTAGAGAGTGAGCGTTTATATATGCCAGACGCAGTTTTGAGCGATACTCCTCTAACGAGATTATCTTTGCCAGGATGAAGTTTGATGATACGTTCTAGTTTCCTTTCGCTAGGTGAGACGCGATCATCCTTGATAATGACAATGTCATTAAGTTGCAGATTGTTTTCCTCAGTACGCCATTTAGGGCGAGATTGCAAATGTGAAAGCCAGTCTGCGCTCCAGCGAAGCCAAAATTGTCGAGTCAATTTTTGTCCTAAAAATTGAGCATTCAAAGCGATTCGTGAGATGTAGGATCGGGAAGAGCCATCATTGAGTCGCCTATGAGAAAATGGGCTGGTGTTAAAGGAGATAGATCCTCCGGATCGGCCGTTAAAGGACATAGCGGTCGAGAATTGAGACATGCCTCGATTTGAACCAGTATGGTTGATAGCTGTTCATATGTCATGCATACACCCTTAAAGGTTCGGTGAAGAGTGTTTTAACAGCCTTAACATTGGCTTCCCATAATCCTCAAAAATTTGGGCTATGTGGGGGATTGAAATGCCATTGTATATTTCGAGTTGTCAGCTCTGGAAATACTGTATCAGACAAATCTTGCAGAAAATTGTGTTGCCAAAGTTGAAGAGATTTATCAGCGCCCACGAAATTTGTCCCACAGTCGCTATACATATGTTTACAGAATCCGCGGCGACCAATAAAGCGCTGTAGGGCCCAAAGGAAGTGTTGGGTAGAGAGTCCCATGACGGCTTCCAAGTGGATGGCTTTGGTTGCCAGGCAGATAAAGACAGCTATGTAAGCCTTGTAGGTGTGAAGTCCTCGAAACTTAGATGCCTTGATTTTAAAGGCACCTGTATAATCCACTCCCGTGTCTTCGAACGCGCGTTTTGGTGGATTGACACGATGACCTGGAAGGTCTCCCATCAGTTGAGCTTTTGGACGATGTCTAAAACACTGGACACATTGGCGAAGAAGTTTTTGACAGTTGCTTTCCATTGATGATCAAAATGTTTGCCGAACAGTCGCTAGGGTAAGTTCGGTGCCTCCATGTAACGTGTTCAAATGAGCGTTCCGAATGACGAGCTCTGTAAAGTGATGAGCTTTGGGTAAAATGATGCGAGTTCGCTGATTCGATGATGTGTAGGGCATTTTTTAGTCTGCCTCGAACTTGAAGAATTTCGTTTTCATCTAAGAAAGGAGATAGTTGACTTAATGAAATATTTTTAGATAAAGATTTCTTGGTCTGTAATCTAGAAATTTCAAAGGTAAAGGCTTCTCGTTGAACCATTCGAACAATCTTGGTCAACACATGTTGGAATTCTTGAACGCGAATAGAGCCAGTGTAGCGAGTGCCAGGCTTATGTTGTAGATTGTATAAGTAGCGCTGAACATAGGCCATGACAAATACTAATCTATTGAACAATGAATAGGAAGTGATAAATCGATCTGTTGTAGTACAGGTATGCGAACCTACTGTTGTAGACTTTTGCTCGTCTATTGTGCCTTCCATGCTAGGATGGACCAAATCGTTGATTGGCCATTGACTTTCTGGTTGTTGCAGCCAAGTTGGACCAAACCACCATAGGTCGTGGGTTGATAATTGTTGTGGGGTCAGAGCACGGGTCGCGCAGTCTGCAGGGTTATCCGCTGATGGCACATGTCGCCATTGAGATGGAGTGGACTGTTCCAGAATTTTTCCGATACGGTTTGCAACGAAAGTCTTCCACCGAGTTGGGTCTCCACCAATCCAGAATAATATTATCATGGCGTCAGACCAGTAGTGAACAGGAATCGATTGGTTTGGAATTCGTAGTTCTTGACAAATCCATTTAGCCAACTTCGTGGCAAGTACTGCGCCAGAAAGTTCCACTCTAGGGATCGTCAGGGGTTTAATGGGTGTAACTCGACTTCGACTTGTCAGTAGGTGGGTGTGAACGGTACCGTCCTTGCAATGAACTCTAAGATATGCACAAGCCGCATATGCCAGTGAGGATCCGTCACAGAATATGTGTAATTGAAGAGAAACCGTATCAGTAAGGTCCATCCTCTCAATTGTTGGTAAGTGATCGATAAATTCTTGCCATCGAACTTGGATGTTGTGGGTAACAGTTCGTCCCATTCTAGTGCTGAGGGGGGTTATCAGGTCGTTGTATACGTAGGCTCCATACCTCCTTAAGGATCACCTTTGCTGAGGTGATGACTGGCACTATAAATCCCAATGGGTCGTAGAGACGTGCAACTGTAGAGAGAAGAGATCTTTTAGAAAAAATATTGTTAATTTTGAACTTTATTTTAAATCCAAAAGTCTGATTTGGATGGCAATAAGCCAAGGGTCTTAATCGAATCCTTGCTGTCGATTTCAAGGATGCTTGTATTTGACATGTGTTCTGGTGGGATGGTACTTAAGATAAGGTGATCCTTCATTAAGCCTTTTTATAACGTATTCAGTTTTTCTTTTTTTGGTTGACAGCCACCATTTGTCGACTTTTTTTCAACAAATAAACAAACAAAATAATCAACAAATAAGAGAGATGGGTGATTTGATGCCCATTTCCTAAGCTCCATGCCTGCTGATTGAAGTGCTGCAATAAGTTGATTTCGAATTTGTAGGGCACCGTCTATAGTTTCATGCCCAGTCTGTACATCGTCGACATAAATCTCCTTGCGATGCACGTTTCTAGCCAATTGATATCGATCATGTTCGTCTTGTGCTAACTGATGTATGATGCAGTGCCGAAGGTTACAGTAGTTAGGCAATATTCTTCAATTTGATCTTGAGCGTTGCGCCACAAGATTCGTTGATACTGAGCATCATCAGGATGCATGTCGATGCAGCGGTACATTTTCTGGATGTCGGCTGCAAATACATATCGATGTAGCCGCCAGTTAAGAATGACGCCTCCGAGGTCATTCTGAAGTGCTGGGCCAATGCATAATATGTCATTCAAAGATTTTCCATTGGATGTTTTGCTCGAGGCATCATACACCATGCGCACTCTGGTGGTGGCGCTGTCCTCCTTTACCACTGCGTGATGAGGTAGGGTACACGAGGAGAAAGCGATCTGTCCCTTTTTATCTGTGAAGCGATGCTGTGCTTCTGAGCTCTTGGCTTTGGAAATCTGGCCAAGGTGGAAGTACTCCTTAATGACGGATGCATATTGGGTCTTCATCTCGGATTGCTTCTGCAACCTTCGCTCCAAAAGATGAAAACGATTTAGAGCCGTCTGTCGTGATTTGCCAAGAACTTGAGTGGGATCAAAGGCGGTTTTGAGTGGTAAGCGTACCATGTATTTGCAGTTGGGTTGGCGTTGGAAATGATCTTCGCACCACTGCTCCTCTGCTGTAAAATGCCGTTCTGTACCGATTTGATCAAGATCAAAGAATTTTTGGACAAGGATATCCAGGTACGTTTGATGACATCGGACTGATATGTGTATGAGATTCCTCAAGTTGTCCGAAAACAATCCATCCCAGTTGCGTGAATTGAGCAATCGGCTGGTGTGGAGTTCCATTTCGGATTTCGGGTAGTATCAGCTGTGGAATCACATCTACTCCGAGCAGCAAATCTATACGGTTTGATCGCGCAAAGGTGGGATCAGCCAATTGCAGACCTTGTTGATGTTGACATTCTTGTATACTGAGATTGGTCCTTGGTAGATGCGAGGTTAAAGATCGAAGGACAAACGCTGTATCTATAAAAATGTTAAATTTTGAATCTATGCAAGAAGATAATGAAAACTCGGTACGATAATTGCATTTACTGTTGGAGTTATTACCAACACTCTTATTTCTGCTGCGATTCGATGACGCTTGAGTGCAAGCCTTCGGATCCATGATAAATTAGAGCGGATTTGTACACGCACAACGAGAAAGGACTCTAACTTCAATTATTTATTCATAAACTTAGTATAACTTGTAACAATGTGAGCAGTTGTATTTAATTAATATTAGATAATTAGCAAAACGATTATAAACGCGACCAGAATGCAAGCTTCTCCTTTGACTTCTTGTGGACGAATGTGACATCAGTTTTGTGTGTGAGCAAGGCTAGCTTCTGATGCTGATCTAAAAATTACTAACTACAAAGAGAGAACGAGAGTGTAACACTAGCTCTCCCTTGTCGTGTGGCTGCTTAACCCATGTCAAACATTTGGGCAACAAACGCCCGTACAGGCACGGTTGCCGCATTTGGAGCAAACGCTCCAAAATGGATCTTTTTTTTCTCGTTGGAGCTTTGGAGCCTTTTTGGGGAAAATGGAGCTTTTTAGGCATAGCAAAATATTTTTTTTATAAGTTCAAAATAATAAAATTAACATAGAAAGTTTTTCGTAACAAACACAAAACACAAATTGGTATGGCTTTTTTCAACAAAACCTGGAAGCAATTGTCATAATAATATAATCACGTTTGTTTTTCAAATTTTGTGGATAGACTGTTAAAAGAAATTCCAAGCTGCGCGGCAATTCCCTTTTGCTATCATCGTCAAACGATGCACAAATGACAAGTGATAACATTTGATTACATTGTGCAAGTCGAAAAAAGACTTTACCCACCTCAACTGGTTTTCCCCCAAATCGGGCCCTAGAAATCGAACTGCATCATTACTTTTGGTTATCACGATGGCTCCATACAACATATTTCTTTAGCTTTTTTTATCAAGTTAACATTTTTGAAGATTGAAATAAATGATAACTGATTCTTATGAAATCTAAATAAATAGATTGAAATGTCCTCTAATTGACTACATTACAGCTTTCGATATCATTGCGCTTTTAAAAAATTTATGGTCAAAAATATAACTTTTTACATTAATAAATCTCAAATTTTTTATACATACCAAATATTTAGAAATATTACAGTAAATAATTTATCAAGTGATTTCTGATTAAATGTTTCCTAATATAATGTCATTTCGGTAATTAAAATTATGTAAAACTATTTGTAATTTTTTTTTAGCTCTTGATCTATTACTTTTGATTGCGCAATGATATCGAAAAACTATAAATGTATTTAATTAGACGAGATTAAAATCTGTTTATTTAGATTTTGCGAGTATTAAATATATTTTTTTGGAATTTGAAAAAAAAAATCGTGATAACTCAAAACGGTAAACGTAAAGTTTGATTCCTAAGGCCCGAATTTGGGGGGGAAAACCGTTCAAGTTGGTCTTGTCTTTTTTATTTTTTTGAAAAAACAATCACAGTGTAATTAATTGTTATCGGCAAATTTATAACCGAAGATATATTTCCTAAAAAAACAATTTTCGTTTGTTTTAGTAAAAATTACAATCAAAATAGTTTATTTAAAAATTCGTTCAGGTATATTGAAAACGCATGAACATTCGAGTTAAGGGCGTAGAAAATCATAGTAAAGAGAGCGAATATTACTGAAAAATTGAACGCAATTGCATTGTTCTGGATGTTCGTAAAATGTAAGTTCGACTGTATTAATAAATTAATGAAAAATAATAATTTCCTGTACGTTTTTGTTGGTCGGTATTTCTTTTTAATTAGAATGAGGCTTTTTTGGAGCATTTTTTTTTGTCATGGATCATTTTTAAATTTTTTTGGAGCATTTAAATTTTTTTCAAGTGGCAACCGTGCGTACAGGTTCGGACCGCGGTCCGATTTCAAAAGATACAAATTTAAATTTTGAATCCTTATCGTTGAAATTTAGGATTATTTATTTTAATAATTTTAGATATTATCGGCTTTGTTTACTTATATTAAGCGGAGGATGCATTCAATTTCCTATTTCCGTATTGATTCACCAATCAGTTGTCGAATGATATTGTTTTATTTCTTCAAATGTTAATAAATGTGTCTCAATTATCACAATTATTTTGACGTTGAAAATATTGACAGTTCGTCATTTCAACTGACGGTTTTTTTTAAAAAAAACAGATCGAACTTCTACCACTTGTAGAAGCTAAATTCGATGAAGCAGTAAAATACTGTCAAAACAGATTTCACCTTTCAAAGTAAGGAAACACTTGCCTTTTTTTAACCAATCGATACAGATTATAAAATTGATTGAACATTCATGAGTTTTACTACAACTTCTTAGGGTATTTTTCTCTTCACCTTACAAAAGCTCTCACATTTCCCTTCCTGTTGCTATTTTCTTTACAAATTTATGACTTTCCATTTTGCTATGTACAAGCTTATTGCAATAACTTGAAATCCAAACGAAAACAATACCCCCCGTTGACTTACTTCCTCCTTTAGCTGACACGTGCACACTTAAGGATCTACGTGTTTGTATGACTCTTCCCACGTCACGTTTGATAATATGGTAAATAATTTAATTTAAAAAAAACCAACGACAACAAAAGCAGACGACAGCAAACAACAGCAACAACAACAACATCGATGTCAACTTTGTGTTAAATTATGTGTAAATTATTTAGAATCCAAGCACAGTGAGGCGCAACAGACAGACAGAGTTTTAATTTTATTTGGAAAGGGGAAGCCGTCACAATTGATTAAGAATTTAACTAGACGTGGGTCTGGCTTTGGTTAAGCTAATCAAATTGTATTGAAATGATAGATAATTTTAAATAGTTTTCGATATATATTAAAGCGAGCAATATTTTTATGCTATTCGTTTTGTTTCCGCTCCCTTATCCTCCAATCAACACACAGAAAGCGAAAGTTGACAAAACTGTTTTTGCACACAAACAAATTTGACAATTTGTGTGTTTGTTTTGATGTCTTCAAAGCAAATGTATGTCACAAACATAGAAATTTTTGTAGAAGGTCCAAGCTAAATTTTAGTTTTTTTTCCCGGTTTGGCTGGACCAGCTGCTCGCAGCTGCAATGTCGTCTAACATTACAAAATTAATCACAGCGATGCCGCATTGAAACTGTATTAAGACAAACGGCAGATGGCGCCACTAGCAGGCAGCATGTCATGCAAATTATAAAAGTTTTTTGAGCACACACACACAAACCCATTCTAATTGGCCCAGAAATCCAAACCAACTAATAAAGAGAAACAAATTTAAGTCCTTTGCTTTCATTTTTCAAAAAATGTTAAAATAAGTTTTATTGTTCATGATAAACAAACAATGAGCAGTGCAAAAGCAACACATTTAGACATAGAAAAAGTTCTACCACTTTCCTTTTCTGCTGGAAGTGCTTGAAGAGAGAAAAAAAAACTTTTAATTTTCCAAACACGTTTCGGACAAATGAAAATAGCATCCAACTTGGATGGAGTATCGAATTCATTGGACGAACTGACTCCGCACGATGTGCTTGGGCAAACATATGAATGAGAATGCTCGCCCCCGTTTCGACTCCCCGCCAAGAAAGGAACATGACTCGTTTTTTGTTTGCTTGAGGGTCATCCCAACGGATAGTTAAAGTGTCCAAAACGATTTAGTGGCAAAGCTTCCTTGGAGCGATGAGTGAATATGTGTTTTGCTGCGTAAAATACTCGCTGAGAATAATGAAGTCGGGGAGACGATTTTTTTTTTGTTTTTCTGTCGAGTCGAAAGAAACATAAGTAGAAATTTAGAATTAAGCCAGGGGTTATCAAAAATACTCACAAAAATATTTACCACTAAAACTAGGTACTCACATCTGCTGAATTATCTAGTCCTTCCCCTGGGCCTGTTTTTAGACAATCTAAACTTATGGTGCTGCCAACTTGAGTCGCAGAAACAGCTAATTCAACACTCAAAAAAAATCCAACGAAATTAATGACAAACTGAAAAGGGGATACAAAGTTGGCAAAACTTATAAACTTCGAGTTTACTATGAAAATGAGGTAGGTGCAAATCCGGGAAGGGGCAGCCTCAATCCTTAATCGATGGCAACGCCTCTATGCTCTGAACCATGCAATCCAAAATTCAAGCATTCCATTCCCAATATACCTCTACTCAACAACATTTAATAAAAATACTAAATACTTAATTTCTCCTTGTGCATTAGACTTCCTTTAAAATACAATGGCTCCTCGTCCACCCAAACAAAACAGCAATCAGCTTAGCTAACAACTTAGCCAATGAAAGCAGACGATCCCCAGATATAGAATCCAACCGCTGCCGAATCAGCCGATGCATCCATCCATTAAAAAAGTGCATGAGGTTTCTGAGGGACAAGCCGTTCCGAGCATTAACGCCTCGCTAGTGGCTGCGTTCCATCTGAAGAACGTGGAAATTGGATCGGAAGTAGCGTGATGTGATCTGGTCAAAAATGAGCAAGGATTTCCGATTGGAAGCGATCTTAAAGGTCGATCCAGACCTGCACCTCTGAACACCGTCTGTTCCGATCGATCCGAAGATCAAAGACCAATTTGAACACTCCGCCCTTTCTGATGAACGATTCTTTCGACAAGTCATCGTTGCATTGATTCTCGATGCAGATTTCAATATCAATGTCAATTGCACAGAGAAAAAAAGCTCAAGATCAATTTAATCTTTGCTGGTTAAACTATTCTTTTAAAAATATCAAATTTTTTCATTCTTTACATAAATAGTCTGTAAGACGTTTGTCCATAAGCGTGTGCGTTGGCTGACGGCGTTGAGGCGTCATTCCATTCGTGTTAAGTGCTAGGTCTCGAGTTCGCCTCAGACCAGGCAATGTTTTTTATTTTTTATATATAAAAAGATCGTATTGATATTTTTATCATATCAAGTTAATCTTCGTCATATCGGAGTGAAATTGATATGAAAAAATGTGGAAATGACCATTTCATATCAATTTTTCTATGTGTGGAGAATCGCTGTCTTAAATTGCAACTACAACCAGTATCTTTTTTTTGAATCAAGAAAGAATAAGAAAGTATCAAATTAATATTAGAGGTGTTACTTCAACCTAAGCCTATTAAATTGATACGTAAAAGTTTTAAATCGAAACTCACACATTTTCGATGTTATCGAATGCTAGTTCGAAAATTTCGTCATGCTCGTTTCTCTTTACCAAGCAAATCGGATTAATGCTTACACTTATAATTCTCAAGGTGTTATTCAGCTCATTGATGATATTACTGGGGCAGTAAGCGACAAAGGCGCAGCAGCAAGAAGGAGTCTAATGAGAGATAAGGCAAACTTGAAACTATCTGTGTAACTTTTGCGATTAAGCCGTTAAACACTCCTTTGTGAATGCCGCCTAAATTATCGCAACAAAAGTTCAGATACAAAAAATTTTATGAAATTTTTTATTATTATTTTCAAGTTGTTAAAGGCTAGTATCGAAATGCTGATACTTAAAAAATTAATTACAAAAAATATCATTCTGATACAAATTAGTATCACTCTCATAACATCGAAAATATCATTTTGATACTATCGAATACTTAACTTGATTCTTTGAGTATTAAGGATAATTCGATACTCAAGAGTTTCAAATTGATAACTAAATTGTGTCATTTTGATGATTACTTTTTTGGGTGTAGCAATGCAGTAACACATAGCACGGTATTCAGCTGGATCCTGTCGGGTTCTTGCATAACCTAAAATCCTAAGTTTCGATACTCACCATCTTAGATCTTACAAGACACAACATGAAGTACTTTAACCATTTTTTTTGCAACTGTGGTACAGCGCAAGATGGCCGCGATGTTCAGATGTTCAGATGTCTTTATGAATAGAACATTTCCAATTCTTAATAGTTAGTTTTAGTTTATCGTCATATAGTATAATAAATCGACAAAATAATTGTCATTCTGGAACCCTATCGAACCGAACAACAAGTGTCTTTTCAAGCTTTTTCAAGTGTTATCTTTCGGAATATTACCTACGACGACTCCCTAGAGAAACCCCGGACTTCCACTCTATAGAGTATATCACATTGAAAACTTCGAAAAGGGTTTTTGCGTGTTTAAATTTACAAAAATTTTTACTAAAAAGCTTACAAAAATTCGAGAAAAAAAACTAAAGTGGTAAATGTTCTTTATAACAAGATAGAAAAGCTTCTAGCCCCTATGGGTAATGTAAGAACGCTTTCTCTATGATATCTAGAAGGGAGTGTAGTAGCTCTACTGATTTCCCTTTTGTGTAGGCGTGTTGGTTGGCCGATATCAGGCGTCCTTCCCTATTTCTGATGTGTAAAAAAGGAAGTGAGGCTAATCGGTTTAGACTCTCCTGCTTTTGGCAAAAAGACAACCCTAAAAGTCTTCCATTTAACAGAAATGAAGCTCATACTCAATGAGCAAGCAATGGTCTGATGATTTCTCATCTCTAGCATGGCTAGAAATATAACAAACATATTTATTTTAATCTGTGAAAAAATACATTTAATCCAAATTCTTTTGATTTTATAAATAAACTTGCTTAAAATACAAATATTATTGTATTATTCTTTTTATTATGCTTAATTTTTATACATTTGAAAAGTGTATATTAATTTTGCGCAGTAGTTTGTACCGCATAGAAATATTCATTTCCGACCACAAAAACTATATATATTCTTGATCAGGACGACGAGCTGAGTTCAATTCCGACTGTCCGTCCGTCCGTCTGTCTGTCTGTTTCTACGCGAACTAGTCCCTCACTTTTAAAGCTGTCGAGCTGAAATTTTGCACAGAGTCTTTTTTTTACTGCACGCAACTAATATGTCGAAACCGGCTGGATCGGATGACTATATCTTTTAGCTGCCTTAGGAACGATCGGTCAGAAAATAAGTTTTAGTGAGAAAAACTTTTTTGTTTTCCATCGTAGCTTCACTAATATTGGTATATGTTAGTTTTATATGCTTCCACATAATTCTGGAAAAATGTATCGAAATCGGATCACTATAGCATATAGCTGCCATAGAAACGGTCGGTCAAAAAACTAGTTCTAGTGAGAAAAACTTTTTTGTTTTTCATCGTAGCGTCACTTATCTTGGTATATGTTAAGTTTATATGCTTTCGTATAATACCGGAAAAATTTATCAAAATCGGATGACTATATCATATAGCTGCCATAGGAACGATCGGTCTAAGAACTAGTTCGAGTGAGAAAAACTTTTTTGTTTTCTATTGTAGCGTCCCCAATCTTGGATTATATTAGTTTTATATGCTTTCAGGTAATTTTGAAAAAATTTATCAAAATGGGATGACTATAGCATATAGCTGCAATAGGACCGATCGGTCGGAAAATGTGTTTTACTAAGAAAAGTTTATTTTATGGAGTCAAATTTTTATTATCAATGATTTAAAAATTTTAAATATCTGATATCTATATTCTATATATATTTTACCGGTTAAATCAGTTGGAAAAAAGTTTTTCAAGTGTATTAAAACTTCGGCACAGTCGAAGTTAGCTTTGCCTTCTCGTTATTCTTAATTTGAAGAATTTTCTATTTTCTTCTTGATTCTTTTTTATACCCTTAGTTAGCTCTCAGCTATGGAGCTGAAAACTAAATTCTAAGAAAATAGACTTATTAATTTTCAATACATTTTAGCGGGGCTTTTAATTATGCAAACATTTTGCTTTTTTGGTTTTTTGGTTCTAAAGTCCTTTTAACTTAAAATTAAATGAATTCTGTGACAATATTATTTTTAAATATTATTAGGGTATTCACGACAACTTGCTTAAAAGATAACCTGTTAAAAAATCAAATCTCAACAACAAAATGTACTACCGAAAAAGTAAGCTGACATCACCACATAGAGCTGGATCATGTGGTTGCCTGGTTAAAATTGAATTTTAGTGTTGGTAAACACTCAAACAGTGTGTTCCCTTAGGGTGCCAGAATTTAAATATTTTGTTGATAAAGCGCCACTATTTTATAAAGCACACTAAGCTGGCACTTCCACCTTGGTGGCAATGGTGTAGAGGTTAAGATGTGGAACTGAAAGTCAACAAGACCGGAGTTCAAATTACGGTAAGGTCGGTCTTCAACTTATTTCCTTTTATACACTTGAAAAGTGTATATTAAATTTTGCCGAGAAGTTTGTAACGCGTAGAAATATTCGTTTCCGACCATAAACTGTATATATTCTTGATCTGGATGATGTGCGAGTTCAATTCCGTCTGTCCGTCCGTCAAGCTCTGTCCGTCTGTCTGTCCGTCTGTCTGTCCGTCTGTCTGTCCGTCTGTCTGTCCGTCTGTCTGTCACGCGTCTGTCTATCCGTCTGTCTGTCCGTCTGTCTGTCCGTCTGTCTGTCCGTCTGTCTGTCCGTCTGTCTGTCTGTCTGTTTCTACGAAACTAGTCCTCAGTTTTAATGCTATCGAGCTGAAATTGCACAGAGTCTTCTTTTACTGCACGCAACTGTCGGAACCGGCCGGATCGGATGACTATATCATATAGCTGCCATAGGAACGATCGGTCTAAGAACTTAGTTCTATTTTGAAAAAACATTTTTTGTTTTCCATCGTAGCGTCGCTAATCTTGGTATATGATAGTTTTATATACTTTCACATAACACTGGGAAAAATTTATCAAAATCAGAGGACTGTATTATATAGCTCCCATAGAAACGGTCGGTCAAAAAACTACTTCTAGTGAGAAAAACTTTTTTTTTTTCTATCGTAGCGTCCTTAATTTTGTTATATAATAGTTTTATTTGCTTTCACATTATTTCGGAAAATTTATCAAAATCGGATGAATATAGCGTATAGCTGCTATAGGACCGATCGGTCGAAAATGTGTTTTACTAAGACAAGTTTTTTTATGGTATCAAATTTTAATTATCAATGATTTAAAAAATTTAAATATATGATATCTATTCTATATATATTTTACCGGTTAAATCAGTTGGAGTAAAGTTTTTCAAGTATATTAAAACTTCGACACAGTCAGTTAGCTCGCCCTTTTCGTTTTTTTTGTTCTTCAAGAACCTTTTTATCGATTGCAATTACATAAAAAGCAATCACATATTATTTTAAGCCATTATCTTTAAGTATATGTTTAAAATACCACTTTAAAACTTTGGAATATAGTTGGCTCTGATTTACTGAGTCTTAATAATCAAAATATTTACACCCAGGTATGTTACGACAGATGAAAATTAAATATTATTTTTCTCAACTTGTTATCAAATAAGCAAGTTGTCGTGAATACCCTATATGTTTTTAAATGAAAGACAGATTTATACGTGTTGAAAAAAAAATTAACAAAAACATTAGAAAACTTGCTTTTTTCAGACATACGATTTAGATAAGGGTTATTAGTGAAGAAAGGGTGGGTCGGTGGGAGTGCGGGGGAGGGGTCAGCAAGAAATTTTTTCCGTTCCAGTAATAAGACAGCATGGTTCTTAAACGTTTTTACTTTCAGCCCTCCCTTCTCAGAATAAGAATAAACAGACTTACCTTACTATTGAGAACGAAAAAGCATGGTTTTCGGTACAATTAGAAGGGATTTTTTTTTCTGAGTGTATGTCTGAGCTCAGGTCCTCTCAGCTCTTTCTCGCAAATCGGCTAGGACAGTTCTGCTGTATTCCTGAAAATAACTGACTTCCATTTTGAGTAACTATCTGCTTGTATAAATCTTACCTACCTACAGTTTCCTATTAAGAAGCAGTTGGTGTTAGTGATCTGTATAGCTAGTTCGTCTGTGTCGTTGTACCCGATTAATAACAGACTGCTCCAACATCTCTTAAAGCGATTTGCGACAGTCACTTACCGATACCGAGTAAAAATTTCTGTGTTCTAGCGGATTCTGGATTCTTTTCTTCTCTAGAAGGAATCAAGACTTAGTAAGGGGTTAGAGTTATTCTGTTGGGTACAGTAATCAGTAACAGAAAGGAGAAAGGAGGGTGTTTCCTGAAGGATGCTTGCTTGACAGAAATCGGAGGTGTGCCATTTTTTTGAAACTCTTAAGCCTAGAGCAAATACACAGAAAAAAAAAACTGTGCCATTCGGGCTCAATTATGGGTTGATCTCGAATGGCTTAAACTGAGCCCTAGTCTGAGTACAGTCAAGACAATGTCCGTCTCGCCTAACCACCGTGTTTTCCCTATCTGTGTTATAAGACCTTAGCAACATGTTGAAATCGCTGGCAACATTTAAAAAGTATCTTAACTCGTACTGTTACTTAACAGCGCCTCATTTTGAGAGCCGTCTCAATCTTCCCCTATCTCTCTTTACTCTATGATTTTTGTGGCTATGAAACCTGCAAAAAACACGGCCACTGGCCTAAAAATAAGAGATGAGCTTTATCTGCGTACCCGTGATTTAGTAACTGTGATTGATCATATCGGCGTAACTGTGATTAAGTCACAGTGTCTGGCAGTCATCAAATCACATGTTACTTCAAATGTCAGTCACTGTGTGATTTAATGATTGCCAGTGACCGGGACTTAATCACAGACATGCCGGGTTGTCTCATCCCTAACATAAAGTGTTCAGCCACACACGTACATAAATTTCCCAGAATTCAGTCAAATTATTTTTTCTACAAATGGGACCGCCACAGCACGGCTTTGATGGCATATTGTAGAGTGAAATGTTAAAAGAACTTTATTTGTGATGTGTACACAGAATATGGTTTCTAGATACAAATTGAATTCCCTTGCTTGAGATTGTGTAAAATAACACAGTCAGTCTTTTGTTTTGGATGGGAAAAAGTGTCGCCATCCGTACATGGGCATATGAATGGATACATTTTTCTTCATAATAACTTTAGAACCGAACCCCCATCGATAAGAAAACAGGGTTAGTGCGGGTTCGGGTTCTCGTGATTATTTTCAATGGGGTTCGGTTCCCGATTCGGTTCAGGTTCTGGTGATGCCGACGAACCGGGAAGAAACCCATTGAAATAATCACGGTTCAGTTCGGTTCAGGCATCACCAGAACCTGAACCGAACCGGTTCCTGAAGGGTTCGGTTCCGGACCGGTTTGCAGCCCTGCTTGTAAGTGTATAAAATTTCATTCATTTCTCATAAATTCATTTCATATCACTTTTCCCCATCAAAGGGCATTTAATGTTTCGTTACTCACATTTGTATCTCTATTTTTATACCCGTTACTCGAGAGTAAAAAGGGTATACTAAGTTCAGTGCAAATGTATGTAACAGTCAGAAGGAAGCATTTCCGACCCTATAAAGTATATATATTCTTGATCAGCTTCAATAGACGAGTCGATATAGACCTGTCCGTCTGTCCGTCCGTCCGTCCGTCCGTCTGTCTGTATGAACACCTAGATCTCAGAGACTATAAGAGCTAGAGCTACTATTTTTATACACTTGAAAAGTGTATATTAATTTTGCCCAGAAGTTTGTAACGCATAGAAATATTCATTTCCGACCCCATAAACTATATATATTCTTGATCAGGACGACGAGATGAGTTCAATTCCGCTTGTCCGTCCGTCCGTCTGTCCGTCTGTCCGTCTGTCTGTCTGTCTGTCTGTTTTTACGCGAACCAGTCCCTCAGTTTTAAAGCTATCGAGCTGAAATTTAGCACCGAGTCTTCTTTTTACTGCACGCAACTAATGTGTGAACCAAGGAACGGATCGGTCTGGTCTGAATAAGTCATAGTGTAGAAAAACTTTTTTATTTTCCATTGTATCGTCACCAATCTTGGTCTATATTAGTTCTAGATGATTTTACATATTTGTGGAAAAATTTATCAAAATCGGATGACGATAGCATATAGCTACCATATAAACGGGCGGTCCAAAATCTAGTTCTAGTGAGAAAAACTTTTTTGTTTTCCGTCGTAGCGTCACCAATCGTGGTATATATTAGTTCTATGGTTCCACACAATAAGTAATTTATCAAATCGGATGACTTAGCATATAGCTGCCATATAAAGAGTGGGTCAAAAAACTAGTTCTAGTGGGAAAAACTTTTTTATTTTCCATCTTAGTGTCGCCAATCTTGGTATATATTAGTGTTATAAGCGTCAACACAATTCTGGAAGATTTTATCAAATCAGGATGACTAGAGCATAAAGCGCTATGGGACCGATCGGTCGAAAAAATGTGTTTTACTAAGAAAAGTTTTTTGGATATCAAATTTTTATTATCAATGATTTACATTTTTTAATATCTGATATCTATATCATATATATTTTACCGTTAAATCAGTTGGAGTAAACTTTTCAAGTGTATTAAAACTTCGGCAACTTGGCTTTGCCTTCTCGTTTCAGTGTAGACTTGTATCTTCTGCACGCCGATCAAGTTTGTTTCAAGTTTTTGCCACGCCCCCCCCGCCCCCCGCAATAAGAAAAAAACCTCATCTCTCCTTTTAAAATTTATTGTTCACACCTTCTAGACATATATTTTAATCATCCTACCTATCGATCCGCTATACATCATTTTCTGATCGGAAGAACGAAAATAGAGTTGCCACCCACTCAATTTGGAAAATACCTCTCATATCTCCCACAATTTTGAAAACAGATGGTTCGAACCCTCTAAACATATATTTTAAGCATCATTACCTATCGATTCGCCATACATCATTTTCTGATCAGAAGAACGATAGAAGAGTTGCCACCCACGCAATTTGGAAAATACCTCATATCTCCCACAATTTTGAAAATAGATTGTTCGAACCCTCTAATTAATTATCATTACTTATCGATCCGTAGTACATCATTTCCCGATCAGATGAGCTATAGTAGAGTTGCCACCCCCGCAATTTGGAAAATACCTCATATCTCCCACAATTTGGGCATGTTGATACCCTGCGTAACGGGTATATCGAAGTCGAGCAGGGCCGAATTCAACTCTCAATAGAATTGTTGTATGTTTTCTTAACGAATTGGTACATAAATTAATCGCGTTGTGTATGTTTCACGCTCGATAAACGCATTTGTACATATAAATTGCATATTTATTGTTTGGTTTAATGTGAACAAGAAATATATCAATCGATAGATTTTTTAATTGTTATTTGCCTTTAAAGGGCAAAAAACAGCATCAACAGCATTGGCAAACTGAAAGGCAATCACACAGTCGTTCCAAAAGTTTATACACTTGAAAAGTGTATATTAATTTGCCCAGAAGTTTGTAACGCATAGAAATACTCATTTCCGTCTCCATTAACTATATATATTCTTGATCAGGACGACGAGCTGAGTTCATTTCCGCTTGTCCGTCCGTCCGTCTGTCCGTCTGTCTGTTTCTACGCGAACTAGTCTCTCAGTTTCAAAGCTATCGAGCTGAAATTTTGCACAGAGTCTTCATTTTACTGCACGCAACTAATATGTCGGAACCGGCCAGATCGGATGACTATATCATATAGCTGCCATAGGAACGATCGGTCTAAGAACTAGTTTTAGTTAGAAAAACTTTTTTGTTTTCCATTGTAGCGTCACTTTTCTTGGTATATATTAGTTTTATATGCTTCCACATAATTCTGGAAAAATGTATCAAAATCAGATCACTATAGCATATAGCTGCCATAGGAACGATCGGTCGAAAAATAAGTCTTTGTGAGAAAAACTTTTTTTGATTTCCATCAGTAGCGTCTCAAAATGAAGTTTATATTTGTTTTATATGTTTCCACACAATTCTGATCAAATTTATCAAAATCGGATGACTATAGCATATAGCTGCCATATAAAATGGCCGGTCAAAAAAACTACTTCTAGTGGGAAAAACTTTTTTGTTTTATCTTAGCATCCCCCAATCTTGGTATATATTAGTTTTATATGCTTCACATAATTTTGAAAAAAAAGATCAAAAATCGGATGACTATAGCATATCGCTGCCATAGGACCGATCGGTCGGACAATGTGTTTTACTAAGAAAATTTTGTTTATGGTATCAAATTTTTATTAGAAATGATTTAAAAATGTTAAATATCTGATATCTATATCCTATATATTTTTGCAGTTAAATCAGTTGGAGTAAGGTTTTTCAAGTGTATTAAAACTTCGGCACCGTCGAAGTTAGCTTTGCCTTCTCGTTTGAATGATTATTTATTAGATTAATTGTATTAGATCAATTTGTATCAGATTAAACTAAACTAACTATAAAGTTAAAATATATTTTCAATCTTGGTAAATTCGTTTTATACTGCAAGTGTGTTACTCATTTCCAACAACAACATCGCTTCAATTGTCAGCGTCATCTTCCATTACATCACTGACGCCTTGGCTCCCTTTGCAGATGCTTCTACTTCTATTAGGCATTTGACACTAAAACAATTAACACATACAACACCTTAGACAATACATTTATAAACAAAAAATAAATACAAATTACCGTTGGTTAATTGGCGCAGAAAATTTTAAAATTATGAGGTCTTATTTTCTTTAGCTTCAAATGCACACTAAAAGTCAAAGCCAGAGGCATTCAATCAAAGAGTCGCAACGGAGTCACTTTTTATTCTTTCTCTACCTGCCGCTGAGAGAAGCAATGTAAAACGGAACACACAAAGAGTTTTGCTTAAACTAAACAAATTACGAATAATCTTCTTCGTTAAACTTTCGCTTGAAGCGAACCTTCGCTTGTGTGTCGGGTGTGTATGTTTATGGCTGTGGCATGTCAGTGTGTTGTGTATGCAAGTATTAGTATGTGTGTGTGTGTGTGTGTGCCAGATTTTGGGCTTGTGTCATATTCAATTTTCATTTTAATGGCCCGCGTGACTGAAATGAACAAGTGAATTTTTAACCAAGTTATAACTTAAACGAGAAGGCAAAGCTAACTTCATTGTGCCGAAGTTTTTAATATACTTGAAAAAACTTTACTCCAACTGATTTAACCAGTAAAATATATATAGGATATAGATATCAGATATTAAAAAAAATTTTAAATCATTGATAATAAAAATAGGATACCATAAAAAAACTTTTCTTAGCAAAACACATTTTTCCGACCGATCGGTCCTATGTCAGCTATATGCTATAGTCATCCGATTTTTATAAATTTTTTAAAAAATTTGTAAAAAGCATATAAAACTAATATCTACCAAGATTACCACTAACACTTGTTTTTCCGACCGATCGTTCCTATGGCAGCTATATGATACTCATTTCCAACCCATTAACTATATATATTCTTTATCTGGACGACGAGCTGAGTTCATTTCCGCTTGTCCGTCGTCCGTCTGTCCGTCTGTCTGTTTCAAAGTAGTCTCTCAGTTTCAAAGCTATCGAGCTGAAATTTTGCACAGAGTCTCATTTTACTGCACGCAACTAATATGTCGGAACCGGCCAGATCGATGAATATATCTTATTGCTGCCATAGGAACGATCGGTCTAAGAACTAGTTTAGTTAGAAAAACTTTTTGTTTTCCATTGTAGCGTCACTTTTCTTGGTATATATTAGTTTTATATGCTTCCACATAATTCTGGAAAAATGTATCAAAATCAGATCACTATAGCAATAGCTGCCATAGGAACGATCGGTCGAAAATAAGTCTTTGTGAGAAAACTTTTTTGATTTCCATCGTAGCGTCTCCAAATGAAGTTTATATTTGTTTTATATGTTTCCACACAATTCTGATCAAATTTATCAAAATCGGATGACTATAGCATATAGCTGCCATATAAATGGCCGGTCAAAAAACTACTTCTAGTGAGAAAAACTTTTTGTTTTTTATCTTAGCATCCCAATCTTGGTATATATTAGTTTTATATGCTTTCACATAATTTTGAAAAAAAGATCAAAATCGGTGACTATAGCATATCGCTGCCATAGGACCGATCGGTCGGACAATGTGTTTTACTAAGAAAATTTTTTTTTTTATGGTATCAAATTTTTATTAGCAATGATTTAAAAATGTTAAATATCTGATATCTATATCTATATTTTTGCAGTTAAATCAGTTGGAGTAAAGTTTTTCAAGTGTATTAAAAACTTCGGCACCGTCGAAGTTAGCTTTGCCTTCTCGTTTGAATGATTATTTATTAGATTAATTGTACTAGATCAATTTGTATCAGATTAAACTAAACTAACTATAAAGTTAAAATATACTCATTTCCAACAACAACATCGCTTCAATTGTCAGCGTCATCTTCCATTACATCACTGACGCCTTGGCTCCCTTTGCAGATGCTTCTACTTCTATTAGGCATTTGACACTAAAACAATTAACACATAGGCAAGAACACCTTAGACAATACATTTATAAACAAAAAGAAATAAACAAATTACCGTTGGTTAATTGGCGCAGAAAATTTTTAAAATTATGAGGTCTTATTTTCTTTAGCTTCAAATGCACACTAAAAGTCAAAGCCAAAGGCATTCAATCAAAGAGTCGCAACGGAGTCACTTTTTATTCTTTCTCTACCTGCCGCTGAGAGAAGCAATGTAAAACGGAACACACAAAGAGTTTTGCTGAAACTAAACAAATTACGAATAATCTTCTTCGTTAAACTTTCGCTTGAAGCGAACCTTCGCTTGTGTGTCGGGTGTGTATGTTTATGGCTGTGGCATGTCAGTGTGTTGTGTATGCAAGTATTAGTATGTGTGTGTGTGTGTGTGTGCCAGATTTTGGGCTTGTGTCATATTCAATTTTCATTTTAATGGCCCGCGTGACTGAAATGAACAAGTGAATTTTTAACCAAGTTATAACTTAAACGAGAAGGCAAAGCTAACTTCGACTGTGCCGAAGTTTTAATATACTTGAAAAACTTTACTCCAACTGATTTAACCAGTAAAATATATATAGGATATAGATATCAGATATTAAAAAATTTTAAATCATTGATAATAAAAATAGGATACCATAAAAAAACTTTTCTTAGCAAAACCCATTTTCCGACCGATCGGTCCTATGTCAGCTATATGCTATAGTCATCCGATTTTTATAAATTTTTTAAAAAATTTGTAAAAGCATATAAAACTAATATCTACCAAGACTACCACTAACACTTGTTTTCCGACCGATCGTTCCTATGGCAGCTATATGATAAGTCATCGATCCGGCCGGTTCCGACATATTAGTTGCGTGCAGTAAAAGAATATTCTGTGCAAAATTTCAGCTCGATAGCTTTAAAAAGTGAGGGACTAGCTTGCGTAGAAACAGACAAACAGACAGACAGACAGACAGACGGACAGACAGACGGACAGACGGACAAAAGGACGGACAGACGGGAATTGAACTCAGCTCGTCGTCCTGATCAAGAATATATATAGTTTATGGGGTCGGAAATGAATATTTCTATGCGTTACAAACTTCTGGGCAAAATTAATATACACTTTTCAAGTGTATAAAAAGAATTGTTATGAATTCTTTTTTTAAAGCAATATGGCACACAGAATGATTGACTTTATATAGGATGTGCTTTTGTTAAAAAGGAGAATTTAGTCGTTTTTTTTAATTAGGGTATTCACAAGCTCTGTTTTAAGTCTTAAATCTCAATTTTGAAACTTCAAAGTTTAAGACAAATAACAAAATACTTGAAAGAAATTTAAGACTTTGGAATATGCCCTGGGTATGTGTCTTATAATCTCAAATGTTAAAATGGTGTAAATTATCAAAAATTGGATAAAAGAGTCAAAAACATTTGTTTTGTAAAACAATTAAGACTTCAAATCAGACAGGGTCGTTCACTTGTATGTCTTAAATTTAAGATTTAAGACTTAAGACAGAGCAAGTGAATACCCTAAATGTTTAGCAAGTAATTGTTTTATTCAAGTTTAATGGTTGAATTTTTTAAGCTTTGAAAAGTGGTTCTTTTTATTTATATTTCAGTCAACTTAATATTTTAATATTAATATTTAATATATTATTAATATTTGTTCGTGGAGAATGATTTTCATTACGAAAAGCGGGTTAAATAAAATGTAGTTTTTGACTGATAAAAACAAACAAAAATAAATATATATTTTAAAAATTATAACACTGAAAAATTGAGGTTGGCTCAAATACCTTGGGTAGGTAAAGCCTTTGCAAAATTTAATATAAAACGAGAGCGTATGTTGAAGTCGGCCCTGCTCGACTTCGATATACCGTTACTCAGGGTAAAGGTTTATTTAAGAATAATTAATTAGATCACGACATGCCCAAATTGTGGGAGATTTCTTCCAAATTGCGTGGGTGGCAACTGTACTGTAGCTCATCTGATCGGGAAATAATGTATGGCGGATCGATAAGTAATGATGATTAAAATATATGTCTAGAAGATTAGATCAATTTTTTGTCAAAATTGTGGGAGATATGAGGTTTTTTTCAAATTGCGGGGGCGTGAACTTTTCAATCGTTCATCTGATCAGGAAATAATGTATGGCAGATCGATAGGTAATGATGATTAAAATATTTGACTGTAAGGTCGGACAATCTATTTTCAAAATTGTGGGAGATATGGAGGGGATTTTTCAAATTGCGGGGGGGAAACTTTTCTATCGTTCATCTGATCAGGAAATGATGTATCGCGGATCGATGGGAATGATGATTAAAATATATGTCTAGTGGATTCGAGAATCTTTCTTCAAAATTTGAAACAAACTTGATCTGCGTGCAGAAGAAACAAGTCTACACTGAAAAAAATGGTAGCTGTAGCTCTTATAGTCTCTGAGATCTAGGTGTTCATACAGACGGACGGACGGACGGACAGACGGACATGTCTAGATCGACTCGGCTATTGATGCTGATCAAGAATATATATACTTTATAGGGTCGGAGATGCTTCATTCTGCCTGTTACATACATTTGCACGAACTTAGTATACCCTTTTTACTCTACGAGTAACGGGTATAAAAAAGTAAAGAAGAAACACAAATAACCATGAACAAGTCACAAGAATTGTAATATTATTATTATTGTTTTAAGATTAATATTTAATATATTATTAAATTTAAGAATGACTTTGATTACGAAAAGTGAGAAGAGAAAGGAGAAAGACGCATTTGTCATAAGCTCCACAAAAATATTAATTACAACGCTACAAACAGTCTCAAAAAATCTAAATCACAATTTTTTAAATTACTAAACACGCACTCGAACTCCGCCTAAGCGATTCGTTGTTTACGCCTTTGGTTTATGGATAAATAACAAATAAATCACAAACATTAACGCTGAAACGGTTCGAGATCAAAGTCCACACATTAAAACACAGTCAATTGAAACAAAACGGACTTGAAGTGAACTGCCAAACTAAAGTACACCAACAACACACAACACTCCACTCAACTCCATTGTACTCAACTCAACACTCACAAAAACTTGGAACACACTGAACGCCATGGCACCAGCCCACCAGACCAAGCGTGCTCGCGAAAACACTGGCTAGGACTTAAAGGCATCCCGATCCTCGGATGTTTTGTCCCCGCCAATACTGCAGGCCCTAACCAGCGATTCTTGGAGCAGGCTGAGCTGATCTGCGGGAATATGCGAGAGGCGGAGCAGCGCATTCCCAACGCCCTTTTAGAGCGGTTCGATGGGATGACACTGGAGGTAAAGCTGCTAGCCGAGAGGATGAACGGTCTGAAGCGAGAAGTTGGTGAGCTAAAGACTATGCGCGATCAATTTGAGGTTAAAGTTAGGGAAATTATGCAAAACAGGGAAAATTAATAATAGGTTAAAAAAAACGAGAAGGCAAAGCTAACTTCGACGGTGCCGAAGTTTTAATACACTTGAGAAACTTTACTCCAACTGATTTAACTGCAAAAAATAAAAAGGATATAGATATCAGATATTTAACATTTTTAAATCATTGCTAAAAAAATTTGATACCATAAAAAAAAATTTTCTTAGTAAAACACCTTTCATCGATCGGTCCTATGGCAGCTATATGCTATAGTCATCAGATTTTGATCTTTTTTTCAAAGTTATGTGAAAGCATATAAAACTAATATATAACAAGATTGGGGATGCTAAGATAAAAAACAAAAAGTTTTTCTCACTAGAAGTAGTTTTTGACCGGCCATTTATATGGCAGCTATATGCTATAGTCATCCGATTTTGATAAATTTGATCAGAATTGTGTGGAAACATATAAAACAAATATATACTTCATTTGGAGACGCTACAATGGAAATCAAAAAAGTTTTTCTCACAAAGACTTATTTTTCGACCGATCGTTCCTATGGCAGCTATATGCTATAGTGATCTGATTTTGATACATTTTTCCAGAATTATGTGGAAGCATAAAAAACTAATATATACCAAGATAAGTGACGCTTCGATGGAAACAAAAAATTTTTTCTAACTAGAACTAGTTCTTAGACCGATCGTTCCTATGGCAGCTATATGATATAGTCATCCGATCTGGCCGGTTCCGACATATTAGTTGCGTGCAGTAAAAGAAGACTCTGTGCAAAATTTCAGCTCGATAGCTTTAAAACTGAGAGACTAGTTCGCGTAGAAACAGACAGACAGACGGACAGACAGACGGACAGACGGACGGACGGACGGACGGACGGACGGACGGACAAGCGGAAATGAACTCAGCTCGTCGTCTTGATAAAGAATATATAAAGTTAATGGGGTCGGAAATGAATATTTCTATGCGTTACAAGCTTCTGGGCAAAATTAATATACACTTTTCAAGTATATAAAAAACGAGAAGGCAAAGCTAACTTCGACTGTGCCGAAGCTTTAATACACTTGAAAAACTTTTCCCCAACTGATTTAACCGGTAAAAAATATATAGGATATAGATATCAGATATTCTAAATTTTTAAATCATTGATAATAACAATTTGATTCCATAAAAAAAGTTTTCTTAGTAAAACACATTTTCCGACCGATCGGTCCTATGGCAGCTATATGGTATAGTCATCCGATTTTGGTATCCGATTGGTTATAGTAAGATAATAATGTGTGTTGCTACTTGTAGGGTTTTTAACAAAGAGCTTATTTAACTAAGTTTAAGTGTGTTTTATGTTATTTTGTTGTTGTTTACTATGTGGGTGGTGATCAAATCCTGCGACTGGCTAAGTCAGTGGGGTTAAGCGAAGCAGTCTTCTCCTGGCTCGAATCCCGTTGATCCTCCTCCTTCTTAGCAACGCCCTTGCCAGATTGTTTGGGTGACACGCGACCTTATCCAAGTACCGAGCTGCTTGTGTGTTTATAATATCCCTACCATAGAGACTTTGAAATCCTGCTCAAGGTCACGTGTGCGGATGTACCACTCGGCTCCTGAAATACTCCTCAGCATCTTGGCCTGGAATGTGCGTATTCGGTTTGGATGAGACTTTGCAGCGATTCCGTACACCTGCACACCGTACCGCCAGATTGGTGCAAATATTATTTTGTATACTAGAATCTTATTTTTAAGCGAGACCTTGTTATTGGCGTTAAGGAGCCATCTCATCCTTCGCGCCTTGGCTTTCATGCAGCCTACCACCTCCTTGACATGTTGGCCAAATGTGAGCCTTTTGACAAGTGTAACCATGAGGTATTTATGGCTGGTTTTGTGAGGTAGCACCTCTCCATGTAAAAAGACTTCAGGGCGGATGTCCCTCCTTAGCGTATATGTTACATTTGCACACTTTTCCGGGTTCACTGCGATGTTCCACCTGACCGCACAGTTCTCGAACCTTTAAAGGTATTCCTGGAGCGTATCGGTGGCTGTATAGACACACCGATTTCTGACCATAATCGCAGTGCCATCTGCAAACGTGGCTACTAATAGGTCCTGCGGGTCGTCGATTGGCATGTCACTTGTAAACAGGCTATACAGAGCACACTGCCCTGAGGAACTCCTGCTCGAATTCTCTTCTTTCGGGATGCAAGGCCATCCTGGACCACCCTGAAGGATCTATCATCAAGGAATGATATGATCATCAGAAAGAGTTGAGAATTGAGCGTTCCCTTGATTTTCGATAGCAGGCCAGCGTGCCAGACACGGTCAAACGCCTGTTGAATATCCAAGTACGCTGCAACAACATACTCCTTGGCGTGGAAACCTTCCAGCACGAAGTTGACCGCTCTGTGGAGTTGTTCAGGAGTGCCATGTCTGAGTCGAAACCCAAACTGAATCTTGGGTATGCTCCTTCTTGCAGCTGGAGTTGCACGAATCAAAAATTGTATGTGGTCTATCTTGGTCCATAGATCAAGATCAAAGTCTGGCCATGTAGGAATTTTTATTGTACTTGACCATTTTACAAAATTCCCATTCCTAAAAGCTGTAAAAAAAATTTAGTGCGGATGCCATACTGCAGTATTTGGAAGAGGATTTCTACCATTGCTTTGGCGTCCCTGAAACGGTGGTATCTGACAATGGGGTACAGTTTAAATCTCACGCTTTTAAGAACTTAATGCTCAGATATGAAATAAACCATGCCTATACAGCTGTCAATGCTCCTCAGGCCAACGCTTCCGAGCGTATAAATAGGTCAGTTATTTCTGCAATCAAGGCTTACATACATCCCAATCAATCCAACTGGGATGAGAAACTCAGTAAGATTTGTAGCTCATTGCGCTCAAGTCTACACACAGCAGTAAATAACACTCCCTATCGATTAGTTTTTGAACAGCATATGATAACTAACGGCTACACTTATCGACTCTTAGGTGACCAAAATCAGCTCGAAGATCGTGCAATTTGTTTTAACCAAGATGATTCTTTAGATTTGATGAGGAATAAAGCGATTCACGGGATGCGAAAGCAGCATATACGCAATGAAAATGTATATAATCTTCGAAGTCGAGACGTCTCATTTGTTGTTGGACAAGAAGTTTTTCGTAGGAATTTCCAGCAGAGCAACTTCGCAAAGGATTTAACGCAATGTTTGGACAACCTTTGTGAAGGCCAGAGTCCGAAGTAAGCTAGGAAACAGTTATTATGAACTCGAGGATATGCAATGTAACCTAACCGGAAAATATCACGCTAAGGACATAAAGCAATAGTAAAAGATCGTTAGTCCTTGTTACAAGCGAGTATCACCCTTGAGATTACCCCCAAGTGCGTTTTTGGTCGGGGGGATTTGAAGTGGCGCTTGTTACAAGGCCAGCAATAGATTTTTCATAATGCCTAAAAGTTTGCAAATTGTTTTGCCAAGCTCGTTTAAGTTTAGTAGTAGGTCTTGCTTACTAGTCTAGCTTAATAGTCTTTTGGTACTATTTGCTTGTAGTCTTAGTAATAGCTAATTTTATTCCTAGTATAAATAATTAAATTTTTCCCTAAGTAAATAATTATAGAGTCTAATTTTATAAATAATTGTTGCATCTATTCATTATCATTTGCATTGTTTTTCGCAAATCAATGTATCGGCAAAGTACCCAAGTACCCGATAAACTGACAAAATATCACTCAATATATCACTCATATCACTCAACAGCCGTGGGTATCCGATGTACTGACAATTGCATTTCTGCTGTAAGCACATCCGCCTACTGGTTAGCTGCCTTTTCCGGTTGCCAGCCTCTGTCTTTTCTTTTCATGATCACTGACCAGAGTGGTTGTGCCTGCAAAGCCTAAGCACCGAAAACACTCAGAAGAAAAAATTAAAATCGTGTATAACCCCTGTCACATATATTTTTGGGAATTATACTCCTAGTGCTACGTACGATTTGCCACGATCAGAACAACAAGCAAGGCATTTTATTTGGCTAAGTAAGTGCTCCCAAAAATAAAGCTAAAGCTCAGTTTTTAACCGGATATCAGATATTTAAAATTTTTTAAATCATTGATAATAACAATTTGATACCATAAAAAAAAAATTTTTTTAATAAAACACATTTTCCGACCGATCGGTCCTATGGCAGCTATATGCTATAGTCATCCGATTTTTATCTTTTTTTCAAAATTATGTGAAAGCATATAAAACTAATATTTAACAAGATTGGGGATGCTAAGATAAAAAACAAAAAAGTTTTTCTCACTAGAAGTAGTTTTTTGATCGGCCATTTATAGCAGCTATATGCTATAGTCATCCGATTTTGATAAATTTGATCAGAATTGTGTGAAACATATAAAACAAATACATACTTCATTTGGAGACGCTACGATGGAAATCAAAAAAGTTTTTCTCACAAAGACTTATTTTTCGACCGATCGTTCCTATGGCAGCTATATGCTATAATGATCTGATTTTGATACATTTTTCCAGAATTATGTGGAAGCATAAAAAACTAATATATACCAAGATAAGTGACGCTACGATGGAAACAAAAAAGTTTTTCTAACTAGAACTAGTTCTTAGACCGAACGTTCCTATGGCAGCTATATGATATAGTCATCCGATCTGGCCGGTTCCGACATATTAGTTGCGTGCAGTAAAAAGAAGACTCTGTGCAAAATTTAACTCGATAGCTTTAAAACTGAGAGACTAGTTCGCGTAGAAACAGACAGACAGACGGACAGACAGACGGACAGACGGACGGACGGACAAGCGGAAATGAACTCAGCTCGTCGTCTTGATAAAGAATATATAAAGTTAATGGGGTCGGAAATGAATATTTCTATGCGTTACAAGCTTCTGGGCAAAATTAATATACACTTTTCAAGTATATAAAAAACGAGAAGGCAAAGCTAACTTCGACTGTGCCGAAGCTTTAATACACTTGAAAAACTTTTCCCCAACTGATTTAACCGGTAAAAAATATATAGGATATAGATATCAGATATTTTAAATTTTTAAATCATTGATAATAACAATTTGATTCCATAAAAAAAGTTTTCTTAGTAAAACACATTTTCCGACCGATCGGTCCTATGGCAGCTATATGGTATAGTCATCCGATTTTGGTATCCGATTGGTTATAGTAAGATAATGTGTGTTGCTACTTGTAGGGTTTTTAACAAAGAGCTTATTTAACTAAGTTTAAGTGTGTTTTTATGTTATTTTGTTGTTGTTTACTATGTGGGTGGTGATCAAATCCTGCGACTGGCTAAGTCAGTGGGGTTAAGCGAAGCAGTCTTCTCCTGGCTCGAGGTTGATCCTCCTCCTTCTTAGCAACGCCCTTGCCAGATTGTTTAGGTGACACGCGACCTTATCCAAGTACCGAGCTGCTTGTGTGTTTATAATATCCCCTACCATAGAGACTTTGAAATCCTGCTCAAGGTCACGTGTGCGGATTTACCACTCGGCTCCTGAAATACTCCTCAGCATCTTGGCCTGGAATGTGCGTATTCGGTTTGGATGAGACTTTGCAGCGATTCCGTACACCTGCACACCGTACCGCCAGATTGGTGCAAAGATTATTTTGTATACTAGAATCTTATTTTTAAGCGAGACCTTGTTATTGGCGTTAAGGGAGCCATCTCATCCTTCGCGCCTTGGCTTTCATGCAGCCTACCACCTCCTTGACATGTTGGCCAAATGTGAGCCTTTTGACAAGTGTAACCATGAGGTATTTATGGCTGGTTTTGTGAGGTAGCACCTCTCCATGTAAAAAGACTTCAGGGCTGATGTCCCTCCTTAGCGTATATGTTACATTTGCACACTTTTCCGGGTTCACTGCGATGTTCCACCTGCACGCCCAGTTCTCGAACCTTTAAAGGTATTCCTGGAGCGTATCGGTGGCTGTATAGACACACCGATTTCTGACCATAATCGCAGTGCCATCTGCAAACGTGGCTACTAATAGGTCCTGCGGGTCGTCGATTGGCATGTCACTTGTAAACAGGCTATACAGAGCACACACTGCCCTGAGGAACTCCTGCTCGAATTCTCTTCTTTCGGGATGCAAGGCCATCCTGGACCACCCCTGAAGGATCTATCATCAAGGAATGATATGATCATCAGAAAGATTGAGAATTGAGCATTCCCTTGATTTTCGATAGCAGGCCAGCGTGCCAGACACGGTCAAACGCCTGTTGAATATCCAAGTACGCTGCAACAACATACTCCTTGGCGTGGAAAACTTCCAGCACGAAGTTGACCGCTCTGTGGAGTTGTTCAGGAGTGCCATGTCTGAGTCGAAACCCAAACTGAATCTTGGGTATGCTCCTTCTTGCAGCTGGAGTTGCACGAATCAAAAATTGTATGTGGACTATCTTGGTCCATAGATCAAGATCAAGTCTGGCCATGTAGAATTTTTATTGTACTTGACCATTTTACAAAATTCCCATTCCTAAAAGCTGTAAAAAAAATTTAGTGCGGATGCCATACTGCAGTATTTGGAAGAGGATTTCTACCATTGCTTTGGCGTCCCTGAAACGGTGGTATCTGACAATGGGGTACAGTTTAAATCTCACGCTTTTAAGAACTTAATGCTCAGATATGAAATAAACCATGCCTATACAGCTGTCAATGCTCCTCAGGCCAACGCTTCCGAGCGTATAAATAGGTCAGTTATTTCTGCAATCAAGGCTTACATACATCCCAATCAATCCAACTGGGATTAGAAACTCAGTAAGATTTGTAGCTCATTGCGCTCAAGTCTACACACAGCAGTAAATAACACTCCCTATCGATTAGTTTTTGAACAGCATATGATAACTAACGGCTACACTTATCGACTCTTACGTGACCAAAATCAGCTCGAAAGTCGTGCAATTTGTTTTAACCAAGATGATTCTTTAGATTTGATGAGGAATAAAGCGGTTCACGGGATGCGAAAGCAGCATACGCAATGAAAATGTATATAATCTTCGAAGTCGAGACGTCTCATTTGTTGTTGGACAAAGAAGTTTTTCGTAGGAATTTCCAGCAGAGCAACTTCGCAAAAGGATTTTACGCAATGTTTTCACCAACCTTTGTGAAGGCCAGAGTCCAGTAAGCTAGGAAACAGTTATTATGAACTCGAGGATATGCAAGGTAACCTAACCGGAAATATCACGCTAAGGACATAAAGCAATAGTAAAGATCGTTAGTCCTTGTTACAAGCGAGTATCACCCTTGAGATAACCCCCAAGTGCGTTTTTTGGTCGGGGGGATTTGAAGTGGCGCTTGTTACAAGGCCAGCAATAGATTTTTCATAATGCCTAAAAGTTTGCAAATTGTTTTGCCAAGCTCGTTTAAGTTTAGTAGTAGGTCTTGCTTTTGGTACTATTTGCTTGTAGTCTTAGTAATAGCTAATTTTATTCCTAGTATAAATAGTTAAATTTTCCCTAAGAAAATAATTATAGAGTCTAATTTTATAAACTAATTGTTGCATCTATTCATTATCATTTGCATTGTTTTTCGCAAATCAATGTATCGGCAAAGTACCGTGACCCGATAAACTGACAAAATATCACTCAATATATCACTCATATCACTCAACAGCCGTGGGTATCCGATGTACTGACAATTTCATTTCTGCTGTAAGCACATCCGCCTACTGGTTAGCTGCCTTTCCGGTTGCCAGCCTCTGTCTTTTCTTTTCTTGATCACTGACCAGAGTGGTTGTGCCTGCAAAGCCTAAGCACCGAAAACACTCAGAAGAAAAAAATTAAAATCGTGTATAACCCCTGTCACATATATTTTTGGGAATTATACTCCTAAGTGCTACGTACGATTTGCCACGATCAGAACAACAAGCAAGGCATTTTATTTAGCTAAGTAAGTGCTCCCAAAAATAAAACTAAAGCTCAGTTTTAACCGGATATCAGATATTTAAAATTTTTAAATCATTGATAATAACAATTTGATAACATAAAAAAAAAAATTTTTTTAATAAAACACATTTTCAACCGTATGGCAGCTATATGCTATAGTCATCCGATTTTGATCAATTTTTTCAAAATTATGTGAAATCATAGAAAACTAATATATACCAAGAAAACAAAAAGGTTTATCTCATAAGAAGTAGTTTTTTGACCGACCGTTTCTATGGGAGCTATATAATATAGTCATCCGATTTTGAAAAATTTTTTCTGTATTATGTGAAAGCATATAAAAATAAATACACCATAATTAGTGAAGCTACGATGGGAAACAAAAAAGTTTTTCTCACTAGAACTAGTTTTTTGACCGACCGTTTCTATGGCAGCTATACGCTATAGAGATGCGATTTTGATAAATTTTTCCAGAAATGTGTGGAAGCACATAAAACTAACATATACCAAGATTAGTAACGCTACGATGGAAAACAAAAAAGTTTTTCTTACTAGAACTAGTTTTTTAACCGACCGTTTTAATGGCTGCTATATGCTATAGTCATCCGAATTTGATCAATTTTTCCATAAATGTGTGGAAGCATTTTTACCATCATATACCAAGATTAGTGACGCTAAGATGGAAAACAAATAAGTTTTTGTCACTAGAACTAGTTTTTTGACCGACTGTTTCTATGGCAGCTAGATGATATAGACATCCGATCCGGCTCGTCGTCCTGATCAAGAATATATATAGTTATGTGGTCGGAAATGAATATTTCTATGCGTTACGAACTTCTGGGCAAAATTAATATACACTTTTCACTTTTCAAAATTAATATACACTTTTTTTTCAAAATAAAAAATAAAAGTAAAAGCTGGCAAATAAAAATGTAGTTTTGGACTAATAAAAAAAACAAACAAAAATAAATATATATTTTTTCAAAATTATAACTACACTGAAAAATTGGCTCAAATACCTTGGGTCGTCAAAGCCTTTGCAAAATTTAATATAAACGAGAAGGCAAAGCTAACTTCGACTGTGCCGAAGTTTTAATACACTTGAAACGAGAAGGCAAAGCTAACTTCGACTGTGCCGAGTTCTAATACACTTGAAAAGATTACTCCAACTGATTTAACCGGTAAAATATATATGGGATATACATAGATATCAAATATTTAAAATTTTAAATCATTGATAATAAGAATTTGATACCATAAAAAAAACTTTTCTTAGTAAAACACATTTTCCGTCCGATCGGTCCAATGGCAGCTATATGCTATAGTCCTCCGATTTTGATAAATTTTTTCTGAAATTATGTGAAAGAATATAAAACTAATATATACCAAGATTGGAGACGCTACGATGGAAAACAAAAAAATTTTTCTCACTAGAAGTAGTTTTTTGACCGTCCGTTTCTATGGCAGCTATATGCTATAGTCATCCGATTTTGATCAATTTTTTTTTCGAATTGTGGGGAAACATATAAAACTAATATATACTACGATTGGTGACGCTACGATGGAAATCAAAAAAGTTTTTCTCACAAAGACTTATTTTTCGACCGATCGTTCCTATGACAGCTATATGATATAGTCATCCGATCCGGCCGGTTCCGACATATTAGTTGCGTGCAGTAAAAAGAAGATTCTGTGCAAAATTTCAGCTCGATAGCTTTAAAACTGAGGGACTAGTTTGCGTAGAAACAGACAGACAGACAGACGGACAGACGGACAGACAGACGGACAGACGGACGGACGGACAAGCGGAAATGAACTCAGCTCGTCGTCCTGATCAAGAATATATATAGTTTATGGGGTCGGAAATGAATATTTCTATGCGTTACAAACTTCTGGGCAAAATTAATATACACTTTTCAAGTGTATAAAAATTTACTACAACTGATTTAACCAGTAAAATATATATGCAGGATATAGATATCAGATATTAAAAAATTTTAAATCATTGATAATAAAAATAGGATACCATAAAAAAACTAATCTTAGCAAAACACATTTTCCGACCGATCGGTCCTATGGCAGCTATATATGCTATAGTCATCCGATTTTTATAAATTTTTAAAAAATTTGTAAAAGCATATAAAACTAATATCTACGATTGGTGACGATACGATGGTAAACAAAAAGTTTTCTCACTAGAACTTATTTTCCGACCGATCGTTCCTATGGCAGCTATATGATATTGTCATCCGATTTTGATAAATTTTTCGAAATTGTGTGGACGCATATAAAACTGATATATACTACGATTGGTGACGCTACGATGAAAAACAAAAAAAGTTTTTCCCACTAGAACTAGTTTTTTGACCGACCCTTTATAGGCAGATATATGATATAGTCATCCGATTTTGATAAATTTTTTCACAATTATGTAGAAGCATATAAAACTAACATACACCAAGATTTGTGCCGCTACGATGGAAAACAACAAAGTTTTTCTAACTAGAACTAGTTCTTAGACCGATCGTTCCTATGGCAGCTATATGATATAGTCATCCGATCCGCCCGGTTCCGACATATTAGTTGCGTGCAGGAAAATGAAGACTCTGTGCAAAAGCTCGATAGCTTTAAAACTGAGGGACTAGTTTGCGTAGAAACAGACAGACAGACGGACAGACGGACGGACGGACAGACGGAATTGAACTCAGCTCGTCGTCCTGATCAAGAATATATATAGTTTATGGGGTCGGAAATGAATATTTCAATGCGTTACAAACTTCTGGGCAAAATTAATATACACTTTTCAAGTGTATAAAAACAAGTAAGAAAGTCGGTCAAGCCCGACTGTAATATACTCTGTACCTGTTTGTATGTAACTGATACACCCAGAGAAAAAGCAAATCGTAAAAATTAATACAATCATAGTTAATTTTACTTTGCTGTTTTCAAATATAAAACGTATTAAAGTCCAATAGAAAGCGCTTTGATTTAACTGAAAACATACTTAACCACTGAAGTTAATATGAATATAGTAAAATCAAAGTGAAATTCACTTAAAATCAAATATTGCTGTATTCAGATTAAAGTAAAATCATATTTATTTCAAATATACGAAAATATGTATTGCTTAACTATGTTTAATATTATTTTTAAATATGAGTAATATTGCTTTTATGAGGTTCTCATCTTAAAAATAAAGTTTTGTATGTTAATTTAAAAATTTTGAATGGTTAAAGGTTTTTGCACGTTGCTGGTTTTGGGCTCCCCAACCAGTTAAGGCATTCGTCTCATTGCACTCAGGGAAAAATGCTGTGAAATTTTAATATTTTCACGTTGACTTAAATATTTTTGCCATTGATTTTGCGTTAAAGCTTGGTATTGAGTAACTGCGAAAATCGTGCGAAATCTCTGCACATTATTTCGTCGATAGCAAGTGCGAAAAGTTGCCCGCATCTCTAATTTAAAATCTACCCACCTCTATGTGTTTTGTTTACATAATAAATTTTAGATGGATAATAGACAGCGAAGAGTTTTATTAGCTTGCATTGCCGCAATTGTTGCTACAATGGTGAGTGAGTTCCACCAAACGGCAGAGAATGCAACCAGGAAACCACTACTTGCGGCGACAAAGATGTCGCAAATTCGACCATTCTGGAGTTATGTGGCTGATCCATTACAAACACGGAATCACTTTATTAACCTTCCTTGTCAAGGGCAGCACCTATATTTGCCCAGACGCTTTTGACCAATCCTGTATCAGAATGCTACTTGTGGATGAGCTCCTACAGCACAGGTTTTTCTTTGACTAAATTTATCAGGGGCCACTTTGTTATGCTATTGTTTTTCCTCGCGCCACACACTTGTATATTTCGACCTAGCTGATTGCGAAAAATATGGTTTTGATATATTTCACACTATCGAAATAATGAGCTATCGATTAACTATCGCGTGACACGGTATGCATCGGGTGGCAACGCTGCAACATCGATATGACCTTTTCGCAACATTTCTGTGGACCAACTCGCGAAACAGCTGTCAGCGAAAATCGAGCGAAATCGTTTTTTTTATATGGAGTTTTTGATTTCGCGAGTATTTCGCTGTTACTCAATACCAAGCTTAAATATGGAATTCGTTAATCTGAAGTGCTTACACTTTAAATCGAAATTAAATATGAAAATAGTCAAATTTAATAGTTTTCATATTAAATATAAAAAGACCAAATTATTAAATTTAACAAAAAAAATATTTAATTTTAAATATTTCATAATAATTATGAAATTTATTCATATTAAATTTAAATAAATATAATATTTAACTTTAATATACTTTACAGTACTTTAAATTTTTACATATTCAATATAAACACCATTTCATATTGAAATAAACATTTTCCAACTTTAATTTAAAAGTACCCCCCTCAAAATAAATATAGTTTCAATTCAATCTAGCAAGTTTTTAGCAGACTCTGGGTCAAATAAGTTATGCATAACTGTAAAAAAAGTACACACACAATACACAATGAGGCTGTATGGAAAACCATACAGCTGTTTTGGAAGGTTCCACTATTCTTCAACATTGGTTTTCTGCCTGATGACACGAAGCAATGACAGCCAATGACTCGAATGCCATAACTGGTTGGGGAGCCCAAAACCAGCAACGTGCAAAAACCTTTAACCATTTAAAATTTTAAAATAAACATACAAAACATTATTTTTAAGATGAGAACCTCATAAAAGCAATATTACTCATATTTAAAAATTAATATTAAACATAGTTAAGCAATACATATTTGCGTATATTTGAAATAAATATGATTTTAATTTAATCTGAATACAGCAATATTTGATTTTAAGTGAATTTTACTTTGATTTTACTATATTCATATTAACTTCAGTGGTTAAGAATGTTTTCAGTTAAATCAAAGCGCTTTCTATTGGACTTTAATACATTTGCTATTTGAAAACAGCATAGTAAAATTAACTATGATTGTATTAATTTTTACGATTTGTTTTTTCTCTGGGTGTGGCTGTAGTCCGTCAGGCAGAAAACCAATGATGAAAAATAGTGGAATCTTCCGAAACAGCTGTATGGTTATCCATACAGCCTCATTTGTGTATTGTGTGTGTACTGTTTCTACAGTTATGCATAACTTATTTGACCCCTAGAAATTTGCTAGATTAAATTGAAACAATATTTATTTTAAGGGGGGTACTTTTAAATTAAAGTTGGAAAATGTTTATTTCAATATGAAATGGTGTTTATATTGAATATGTAAAATTTAAAGTACTATAAAGTATATTAAAGTTAAATATTATATTTATTTAAATTTAAAATGAATATATTTCATAACTACTATGAAATATTTAAAATTAAATATTTTTTGTTAAATTTAATTATTTTGTCTTTTATATTTAATATGAAAACTATTAAATTTGACTATTTTCATATTTAATATCGATTTAAAGTGTAAGCACTTCAGATTAACGAATTCCATATTTAACGCAAAATCAATGGCAAAAATATTTAAGTCAACGTGAAAATATTAAAATTTCACAGCATTTTTCCCTGAGTGTAACTTTAAAGTGTGAGGTTATTTCAAAATCTGGGGGTGGCAACTCTTTCGACTATCGTTCATCTGGTTGGAAAACGATGTAAGGGGGCTCGATAAGTAATGATGAGTAGAATTACCCTGGTACATAACTCGTAAAATTATAAAATTCTTATATAATTTCCTATTATCAGAAACGTATCTATTTTAGTCACGCAGAAACCACGCGTGATTTCTGACCGGAGCCATCTCAATTGCATCGCCCCTCTCAAAATTGGTCTTTGCCTCCTTACACAAATATCTATGTGAAAGAAGGAGGAGGTCCAGTTAGCTAATGCCGTCAAGCCAATTCCAATTGGGAAATTACCAGTAAGCTATTGCCCTCTCGCTCTCTCTTTCTCGTAAGTTCTACCATTGGCTGCGGTGTCGTTGTTGTTATTGCTTTGAATTTTCTTTTACTTATAGCTCTAATATCGTTCATCTGATCGAAAAACGTTGTATGGCGGGTCGATTAATAATGAGTAGTAGAATATATGTCTAGAATGTTCGAACTATATGTCTTCAAAATTGTGGGAGTTATTACGTTTTTTTTTAATTTGCGGGGGAGGCAGGGGGAGTGTCAAAAAATAAAAATAAACTTGATCTGCCTGCAGGTATAAGAATTATATGTTCCATACACTTCAAACCCCCCAGCGGCGCAAATTCACATTACGGAATCGAGCACCTCCTTAGCACTTCGCATGCTGTGTGGCAGACAGAATCGATTACAACCTGGTATTCTTTTCTATAGGCATGGCCGCTTTGTGGGCTGCGAGCTTTCAAAACCTCGTTACTTGTAATCGAGGAAGTGGGCGATGGGCCAACGTTCTTCGGGTTTCCATTACAACTGCATGTACTAATTTAAGAATTGTTATCGACGGTGTGAATGGGCCGGCCACTCAACAACACACAATTTTGAAATAGTATGCGCAGTCGTAATGCACATACTTTACGACTTAATATACTTTTGAGAAATAGTGTATGGGGTGGTAATACATTTGCAGTACAACCCCTTATGCTAAAGTAAATGAAGTAGTAATGCATTTGCAGCACTGATCCATATACTGTAATACAAGGAGTGTTAAGAGTTGTATTGAATACCCAAAAATATTAAATCACTTATTCAAATTTATTTCAGTTTTAAATAATTTATTTATATAATATTTCTTGCAATAAAAAAAAAATTCAGAAAACTTAAAGCTATAATAATTAAAAATACATGATTTTTAGGTTAAAAACATACTAAAAACTAGAATCATTTATATCAAAATTTTTATAAGTTTTGCTTTTTTTATCATATTTTTTCTATGCACAGCGTCTCTTTTGCGTCTATAACGCTTGACGAATCGATTGAAACTACACACATGTTTGTGTAGGTATTAATAAAAAAGAATGAAAGAGGAAGAAGCATATAGACAAACCACGAAGTAGAAAACACGAGTGATTTTCGAATTAACGACGACCGAAGCACTGAAGTCATGCCAAATCACTATATTACAACTCTGCATACAAAGTAATGCGAAAGTGTTCTATACTTGTGGGCTGTTGTAATGCATGAGGTGGGCTCACCACATTTAGCAGTGCGCCGCTGGGCCCTAGTTCTTACCATCTCTGAGATCTCCCAGTGGCGCAAATAGTTATTACATAATAGATTACTCCTGCGTTACTTTGCCATTAGTATGAAGGAAATAATCCCATACAGTTTGCTTTACTTTGCCATATGCATGGCCGCTTTGTAAACGGGGTGCGCACAACCTGCATTACTCGTAATAAAAAGAAGTAGACAAGAGTCGAACGTTCGACTTGGTTTCAATTACTATCCCTCTACCGAAAAGCAGCGATTGTAGTACATTACTTTTTCGTCAGGCGTAATGCATACTTTCGGCAGAACACATTTAGCTCTGCGCCGCTGGGCTGTTTGTTCATACGCACAGACAGACAGACGGACAGACGGACATGGCTATATTGGCTGTTGATGCTGATCAATAATATATAGTTTATAGAGTCGGAGATGCTTCCTTCAGGCTGTTACATATATTTGCACAAACCCAATATACTCTGTGTACCTTCGGTACAGAGAATAAAAATTAAGAAGAAACACAGGTAAATGCGACCAATCGCCAGGTCAGCCAAGTAGGAAATGAAACAGTTTTTAGACTCTATTAAAAAGGAAAACACATTAGAGCAAGTCAAGGCCTACTAGAATGCAAAATCTAATTTGTGAAATTTCTTATTTCACTTGTCTGAGATCTCATATGGCTGAAAAATACCTTAGGACGTTGTTAGTTGTCAAAATACTCATCTGAGTAACTAATTTGATAGCTCGCATTGTCATGGTACAGAATGATCTGTCTTCTCTTGTTCGTTTTTCGAATTTCTCCAAAGACTTCAGGCAAACAAATTGTGGTGTACCACTCAGAATTGACCGTCCTACGTTGCTCAAGCGAAACAGTCGCCACATGACCAGTTTTACCGAAGAAACAGGCGACCATTTGCTTCGAAGTGCTTCTTCCACGAACGACTTTCGTTGGATTTGGCTCGTCTTCAAAGACCCACATGGTCGATTGCTGTTTTGATTCGGGCTCATAAATAAATCCATGATTCGTCACCTGTGACGATCTTATAAACGTTATTGGAAACACCGCTATTATATGTTTTCAAAATTTCTTTGCACCAATCCACACGAGCCTTTTTTTTGAGAGATTGTCAAATTGTGCGGGATCCAACGAGAACAAACCTTTTTTACGCCCAAGTGTTTATGCAATATCGAATGTACGCTGGTGGAAGAAATGCCCAAGGATGCCTCTATCTAACAGTATGTCACATGACGATCTTGCATTATCAGTTCACGCACGCAATCAATGTTTTCAGGCTCAACGACTGTTTTTGGTTTTTGTTTCGAGCGTGCGTCGCCCGCGATTGAATTCATTAAACCAATTGTTCACAGTGCTATAGGATGGTGCTTCATCGCCATACAAAGACTTAAGTTCATCGTTGCACTCTTGTCGTGATAATCCACGTCGAAAGTTGTGAAAAATGATTGAACTAAAATTTTCACAGGTTAATTCCATTTTTCTGCCGAGGTAAGTTTTTTATTAATCGTTAATCGATATCAACCGTGGTCACACATGAAAGATTTCTATGGAGCTTTTATCGATAAAAGTCCAAACTTTTTTTGGGAAAAGGCCAATTGGTCCTAAAATAGCTAGAAGTGAGAACCACTTCTTATTTCTGAGCGATAAATACAGTTGGAATTGAAATAAAAACAAATTACAAATGCGTTTTTCACAGTGAAATTACAAGAAATCAAGAATAGCCCGCAATTCTCTGAAAGTTTTGTTTCTTTAAAAGCTCGCAGCGGACTTGAGCTGCATCTTTAAGCGCTTTACTTAGCTTTCAATTTTATTGAAATATTTTAAAAAATATTGTAATTTTAAAGATCAAAATATTTATTTCATTTCGCTTGCAGAGCCATTAGGATCACTGTGTTTCGTTCGTTTTCTCCTCTCCTCTTAGTTCTTGAAAATTCATAAGAATTCTACTGTTGCTTGACAAAATAATTAAGTCTGAAGAACTTCTGATCCTCTTTCATATGCTTAATTTTGCTTTGTAGATGAGCAGCTGCTGACTTATTTAATTAGTTCTTAAAAACTAAATCTTTTTAACGACAACTTAAATTGTCATTTAAAATAAGTCACAGTCAGGGACCGAAAATAACAGTTATGGAAGTGAAAAAAAAATTACCACGAAATATGAATCCCCTGGCGTAGCATTCCACGCCACATTTATTTCCCAATATATACCTAGAATATAAGAAAAAAACCAAGAAGGTTCCTACACCCTAGCTTATAATTTTATTAGTAAATAATCCCTCACGAAGAGGAGAGCAAAGAACCAACGTATATTTTCATTAACCGATAGGCCACCACTAGCAGCCGTGTCACGCGACAATCCACCCCTAACAGCAGTGTCATCACCGCCGGCCACACACACACACACACACACAGCTACAGTTTTAAAACTAACGGACGCTACGCCAGCAACTAGAACACACACACACACACACAGCTGCAGTTTTAAAAACTAACGGATGCCAAGCCAACGACTCGAACACACACGCCGAGGATCGCCCAGCAGAGTAAGCGAGATGACCGGAGTCGCCGATAGCAACAGAAACTGCGCTTTGGGCAGGCAGTTCAACGGTCGACGCTGGCAGAGGAATGGGCAGCGAAAAGGCAGACACAGCTCAAGGCGCCGGCCAGAATTTTGGCACAAGTTAGTGTTTGGACGATTGCAAAAGCGAAAAGATCAGGGAAAACAAGCAGTGCGCGAGGTCATGGTACCTGGCGAGGCACCGCGTTAAAAAGTATTGAATTTTCACCTGGACACGTGTAAAGTTACAAAAGTAAAAAGAAAATCATCGAGTGGCATTGTTGCAAGTGTACGAGAGAGGCAAGAAGTGGTTGGACGGTTTCTGGAGCGGAGAGTCGTAGCTGCGTGTGTGTGTGGGATTAGAGCAAGGCGAGCGTGTGGAACGGCGGGTAAGCTGGCCGGTGGCTGATAAAAGTGAACGAGGGTAACTCCCGGGTGAGTTATAGGCCCATTTTGTGACAAATCTAACCGTTTTTTTTTGTAGTAATAAATTTATAACGTATCAATTAACCTTGGCGTAGTTGTTGGAAAATTTAACCCCTGGGCGGGAAATCAGTGGACCATACCCCACCTAACGTTTTCGCCTAGGTGACAACCTCGGATGCGGTTAGGGCAATAGAGTTTTCTGTGTAGTTTCTTCGCTCCCTCGTGCCTGCAAAGGTGTCAAACCTCAGGTGAGACGGATCATAGGTGCCACGTGCTTGGGCTGTGTTGGGGCTTCCTAGGTGATAAACCTGAGGTGACGCCAGCCGTTGGAAACGCACGTTTCTCCATATAAGAATTTTCCGATTTTTGTTCCGTCGTGCCTGCAAAGGTGTAAAACCTCAGGTGAGGCGGATCATAGGTGCCACGTGCCTGGGCTGTGTTGGGGCTTCCTAGGTGTTAAACCTGAGGCAACGCCAGCCATTGGCAACGCACATTTCTCCGTATAGGAATTTGCTCATTTTTGTTCCTTCGCGCCTGCAAAGGTGTAAAACCTCAGGTGAGAAGGAGTATAGGTGCCACGTGCCTGGGCTGTGTTGTGCCTTCTAGGTGATAAACCTGAGGTGGCGCCAGCCATTGGCAACGCACATTTTCTCGTATAGGATTATCCCATTTTGTTCCTTCACACTTGCCAGGTGTTATACCTCAGGTGGGACGGATCATAGGTGCCACGTGTCTGGGCTGTGTTAGGCCTTCTAGGTGATAAACCTGAGGTAACGCCGGCCATGGGCAACGCACGTTCCGTTACATCGGATTTGTTTCTTTTGTCGATTGATCTTACCTGAGCCCAAAACTACCCCAAACGTTTGTCTTTCTGTCGTAAAAATCCTTTCGACGTGTCTCAAGTAAAGATCCTTATTGAGCACGTACCCTCATTCGTCCTTGTTAGTCCCAGCACTTATAAATTTTGCTGTAAGTGGCCTTGGCCAGACTGAGTTCTACCTCAGCCTTAGACACTACCTTACAGATGGCGCCCGAGCAGGGACCCTGGGACAAAATTTTTTGATTTCTGAGCGAAATTTTACATCTTTCGTGGCCTAAAGACCCACCAGTCAAAAAAAAAAACGTCAGAAAGAAAAACTACTTAGTTGAGGGTAGAAAATTTTTCGGTAGGGAAAATATTTTCTTATACCAGTCTGGGATTTTTTATATATATATGTAAATGTACAGTTTCCAAGTCATACCTCAGCCAAGCATTAGAAACCCAGTTTCCAAAGCAGAGAAAAAAAAAGTCTTAAGAAACCACGAGACCCAGTAAAATCAAGTACAGTCAAGTCAAAACGCGATTTGTTCTCAATTCTTGTTCTAACCGCATACCGAAGTTCTTACTCTAATCATTTTGTTGGCGCCGGGTTAGCGAGGTTACGTTCCCCTGGCGAGAGAAAGAGACAAGGAGAGTAAGTCGACGACGACGCCGATAGCAGCAGCGCAGCCGAAGCTGCGTCACGCCGCTGCCCCTACGAGCGCAGCGTCGGCGCTTGGGATATATTAAGTTGCGTTGACTCATAAGAGCAAAAAGTTGAACACGAGCACCCACCGGGATCACATCGACACGCCATCAAACAACAGTAAAAGGAGCAGAACGTGTCCAATAAAATATTCCTTCGCAAAGTATATCCTACCGAAGACTACGAGAGCCGCACAAGGATACGATTTCCCGTAGCCAGCAGAAGAAAATAATTTTTATCCTGTGCCTTTTTAATTTCACCCGTTCAACATGGGAGTACAATGGATCTCGTATAGACGCAAAACCGAACTGCAAACTATCCTCAAGGAATTCGAACAGGAAACCACTGGTACCGTTGAGGAACTAAGAAGCCGCTTGGCCGCTTTTTCCAGGACAACCCGACTTGCCTCTTGGTATCGTATCTCGCCTCCGAGAGTTGGAGATTTGTTACGGAAATGCCGTTACCCCAGATCCAAAAGTCGTCACCGGCCGCTCCCGAGGAAATTCCCCGGCACCCGAAGAACTTTCCGAAGCGAAATGCGAAGTGACTAACCAAGCGGCTAACACACTCCATGTTCCGGTGTCCCCATTTGATCCACCAATCCCCACCACGGCAGTCGTCAGTGGACATGGTATCGAGCAACGCCCTGCCAGAGGACTTAATCCTTCTCTAGTCGCCACTGAACGTCGATCGTACCCGAACTTGGCTGATCAACTTCGAAAGTGGGGGGTCACCTTCAACGGAAAATCGGATCCATTGCGTTTCATCGAACACTTGGAGGAAGAGGCGACCGCTTACCAAATCGACCTACAACAAATTTCTTATGCTATTTCTGGAGTACTAACAGATCGGGCTGAGAATTGGTTTCGGGTTAGCAGACTACAAGGCGACACGTGGGAAAAATTCAAACAGGAGTTTTTAGACTTTTTCCTCCCACCCCGTTACTTCCAGAGACTAGAGGACGATATCCGAGTTAGATTACAGAAGCAGGGGGAACCGTTCAAAAACTTTATGCTCGACCTGCGCTTGATGATGCACAGAGCGGGATTTAACGAGACCCGGAACCTACATCGACTATACGAAAATCTGTTGCCAGAAAGCCAAATGTTCATCCGTCGCCACGAATTCACCTCATTGTCCCAGCTGACACAACTGGTGGTGAACTATGAGACAGCTCGGGATAGAGATATGCAACAAAAGCGCCAGGGACGACCACCTTCCGATTATACAACTCGGCAACCAGCATTCGTCACTTCGCCACAAGATTCGGGCAGGCTAGGCAAGCCATCGAGTACCCAACCCAATAACATTAGACTCCAGGGGAGTACGGATGGGGAAGCACCGATCGACGTTCGCCACGCCTGTCGCAACTGCGGACAAATTGGACATTTTGGCAAAGATTGTCGCCAAACACGAGTGATGTTCTGTTGGGATTGCGGTCGTCGTGGGACGCGTACTGTAGACTGCTGTCGAACGCAGACGCCGGGAAACGAATCGCGTGCCTGTCCACCTGGGGAAAGGACGGAGATAACGCAGACCAACACCCCCAACTAGAATCTTCCTTACGATTCGAAAACAGTCGCGTTGTGGCTCAGATCAGGATGGAAGCAGCAACGCTGACAGCTACGCTCGATACAGGGGCTACCCGCAGTTTCGTAAGCGAGAAGGTAGCTCAGAGAATTGGCACGGTTCAAAATCGTCGTACCGTGCTGACCCGCATCAGTTTAGCAGACGGCTCACGACGTGAAATAACCAACGCTTTGATGGTTCGTATCAGCTTGGGAGAACGCGAGGTGACCATGCCAGTCTAGTTATGCCCACTGTACTAGACGACGTCATCCTAGGGATCGATTTCCTTTGTGGAATGGAGGCGATCTTATTCTGTGGTCAGGCCGTTCTCAAGCTAGAACCAATTTCGCCACCCAAGTCCTCTCTGAATACCGCGTGTACAACGCCAACTTACAGCGGGAATCAGGTAACAGCCGAAAACCCATCATCAAGTGTCCGACCGCAAGAAATCTCGACCCAGCCTGAACAGCGACCGAGGAGTCACCCACCAAGGCGATGACCTCACCATCGCAGAAGATCATTGTCCCAACCGAACTAAAGATGACCCCCGTGTTACCCGCTAGCAACGCAACAGCAGTGCGAAACAACCCTTTTCGTAAGCCAACGCCGATCTCTGCAGATGTATCCATAATACCTTCGCCAACGCCCACTGTGACACAGGCGCCAGCAGTGACCCAACCCTCACTATTGGTCCTGTTGCCTCAACAGTCCGACGAATCTCTCGCCAGCTTGGAGGAGACATCTAATTTAACCAAAATGGTGTCGCCCGAAAATGAGGAGGCTTGGTTAAACCAATTCCTAGACGAGGAACTCAGCAAGTTTGATAAGCTGACAGGAGTTTCACACATCGCAGAGCATACCATTACACTGCGGGATGAACGCCCGATTAAGCAAAGGTACTACCCGAAAAATCCTGCGATGCAGAAGATCATCAATGAACAAGTTGATGAACTCCTGAGGGAAGATCGTATCGAACCATCGCGGAGTCCGCACAGTGCCCCGATCGTCTTAGTGGGCAAGAAAACCGGAGACACTCGTATGTGTGTCGACTATCGCGATTTAAATGCTCGCTCTGTCCCAGATGCTTACCCACTGCCACGAATTCAGCACATCTTAGAGAAGTTGCGTAACGCCAAGTTCATCTCGACGTTGGACCTGAAAAGTGGATATTGGCAAATCCGGTAGCACCTGCAAGCCGAGAGTATACAGCGTTCACCGTTCCGGGGCGCGGGTTGTTCCACTGGAAGGTTATGCCATTCGGTTTACATTCGGCCCCGGCGACTTTCCAGCGCGCATTGGATAGCGTCATTGGACCATCGATGGAACCCCATGCCTTCGCCTACCTTGACGATATTATCGTCATAGGTGCAACGCTGGAGGAGCACGTGCAGAACCTGCGAGAGGTTTTCAGAAGACTCCGAGAAGCAAACTTGCGACTCAACCGAGACAAATGCAGTTTTTTTCAAGAAAAGTCTCGTCTACCTCGGGCACGTAATAAGCGAGGCAGGTATCCATACTGACCCGGGTAAGATCGACGCTATTAGGGAGCTGAAGCCGCCTACCACAGTAAAGGAACTGCGACGTTGTCTGGGTATCGCATCATGGTACCGTCGCTTTGTACCCAACTTCGCAAACATCGTTCAACCTATAACGTCCTTGCTAAAGAAATCTCGTAAATGGGTATGGAGCGACGAACAGCAGAGTGCATTTGACGAGCTGAAACGTTGTCTTACTGAAACCCCAGTACTCGCTTGCCCGGATTTCTCCCAGAAGTTTTGCTTACAAACGGACGCCAGTGATTACGGCCTGGGCGCCGTATTGACACAACAAATCCAGGAGAAAGAACGGGTAATCGCTTATGCCAGCAGACGTCTTACTGCCGCCGAGACCAACTACTCCACTACCGAGAAGGAATGCCTAGCCATTGTGTGGGCGATTCGCAAACTCCGTTGCTATCTGGAAGGCTATAGGTTCGATGTCGTTACGGATCATTTGGCACTCAAATGGCTTAACACCATCGAGAACCCCACTGGACGCATCGCTCGTTGGGCGTTAGAATTGCAGCAGTTCCAGTTTGATGTATGCTACCGCCGAGGGAACCAAAATATCGTCGCCGATGCCCTCTCCAGACAGCCACTGGAGGTACTACAACAGACGGTGCAAGACCAGACCCACTGCAAATGGATCCTGCGCACGCTACGAAGGATCGAACGAGAACCGGAAAAATATCCAGAGTACGTGCGAGAAAACGACCAGATATACCGACGCTTTGGACAACGACCTGAGGAAGAGGATTACATTCCATGGAAACTCTGCGTCCCTACAGAACACCGACAAAGGGTCCTCGAAGAATGTCACGATCAGCCAAGCGCCGGACACCTGGGAATTCGGAAGACCTCAAATCGAGTTTCTCAGCGTTACTATTGGCCTGGAATATTTCGTGACGTAGCCAAATACGTTCGCAAGTGCAGGTCTTGCCAAAAGCACAAGGTGAGTCAACTCAAACCGCCCGGCCGTATGTACACTCGACAAGTCCAGGAGCCTTTTGAGGTTTTGTGCGCTGATTTCGTCGGCCCACTTCCTCGATCCAGGCATGGCAACACCGTGCTTTTGGTCTTCTTCGACCTATTCAGCAAATGGGTAGAACTGGTACCCCTCCGCAGAGCAACCACTTCTCACCTGGAGCGTGCTTTTCGTGAACGTATCCTAGCTCGTTTTGGAATACCAAAAACCTTCGTCTGCGACAATGGTACACAATTTACCAGCCGAGCGTTTCGAAACTTCTGCAAACAGGCAGGGATGACATTGCAACACACGGCTCCTTATACACCCCAACAAAACCCACGGAGCGTGCGAATCGAACCATCAAGACAATGATCGCCCAGTATATTGATGGTCAGCAAAATAAGTGGGATGAACTCCTCCCGGAGATCAGTTTGGCCATCAACAGCAGCGCTTCCGATACCACCGGTTATAGCCCAGCCTATTTGTTGCAAAGCCGAGAGCCCAGACTACCAGGCGCATTATACGAGGAGGTGACTCCTGATCTCGGCAAGGATCCAGTCGCCCCTGATACTAGAGCCGAACAGCTAAGAAACATTTTCAAAGTGGCCATCGATAATATGCACCGTGCGGCCGAGGGGCAAAGTCGTCATTACGATCTACGAAGACGCGAGTGGAGGCCGACAATCGGATCACTTGTGTGGCTGCGCACTCATCATCTATCCAACGCCGCCGAAGGCTTCGCAGCCAAGTTGGCGCCTAAGTACCAAGGACCGTTTAAGGTTATCAAGTTTATCTCGCCAAACATCGTGCGGTTACAAAGTACAGAGGGAAGACGTCGTCGAACAGCCAATCTCACCGACCTAAAAACTTTCCACGGAGAGAATGAAACCGGTACTACCTCGAACGACGCCATAGGTGAACCGGCAGACGAGCTAGCAGACGAACCAGCATGCGAACCGCCAGACGAGCTAGCAGACGAACCAGAAGGTGAACCGGCAGACGAGCTAGCAGACGAACCAGCAGGCGAACCGCCAGACGAGCTAGCAGACGAACCAGCAGGCGAACCGCCAGATGAGCCAGCAGACAAGTAGTACTAAATTAAAGTAACCCTCTGTAACTATTAACTATCCCTTATAAATAATCTTCTCGATCAGCTATTGTAAACCGCACTATGTCGTCACGCCACCGAAGCAGACGAACGGCGCGCTCTCGTAGTCGCCACCGAACACACAACAGCGAGCAACATGCAAGTATCCGGGCAGAACACTCCGCAACGGATGCCAGACGTACCAGCCGTAACAGCCGTAACACTGCGCGGCACTTGTCTAGCCCACCGGCTAGGAACACTCGGCGTCAACGTCGTGGTATAGACGAAGCAAGCCCAGGTCGAGCCAACTCCATTCCGCCCGGACTAGAGCGTCCCCACCGCCGAACCACAAGCCCACAACCGAGTTCCCGTTCTCAAATCGAGTCAGCTGTCCGGGATCGACCCCCTGTCGATCCAGGCGAGGTCGCCACTAGCATCGAGGACCCATCCTGGAGATTGTCCTGGGAGGACCTAGAGACCATTCATTTGCCTGATTGGGATCGGATGAGCCCGTTGGCAGGAGATCTGGCGACACAGGTTGCAGGGACTAGCGGAGTACTCGGTAGCAACACAGAGCCTAACGAGCCACTGGAACCACTAATTAGTAGCTCGGACGAGGAAGTTCCTTTCCCGGAAGGACATTTCGCCCGGCTAGTCCATCGGGTAGTGAGCCCTTTGGTATCGCATCGTGACGAGGTCATCAGCATTGCTAATTCTACACCCGAAGAGCAGACACCCATTCGTGACGCAAATCAGCTAGAAATTATTGAGCTCAGCGAGGACGAAGACGCGGTTTCACTTCCCCGTGGTTCACCGACACCACGAGCGGATGAGGATCCTCCTCCGGTTTATGGTTCATGGGAAGCGTCGGAGACCCCACCACCAAGCTACGAAGAAACCTTTGGTTGCGTGGCACAACCCTGGCAGACTCGCCCCAAAACGAGCCAGTTCACAGAGGACCCAATACTCCGACATTAGCTCGGATGAAGACCAGGACACGCTAACAACCAGCACCCGAGTCCAGTCAGAGGGTAGCAGTGTGAACCACCACCAGCAGCAAGTAGCGTCCCTTGGTAACCCCGAGGATAAAGCTCTCGACCTTCGAGTGATGGAGACGATAAGCCCAAACCAAGCTTCTTTGGCAGCCAGACAGTCGACCCAGGCCACCCAGCAAACCATCGATACGGAAGCACCGAGCACGTCAGCCGCCGCTCAGCAACGGCTAGCAACCGACCCACCACGACGGAGTAACGTGGATACGACACCCACCCTTGTACCCGCTATGCAAGCGTTAGATCTGCGTATGGGGAGAGCGCCCTCTTAGCGTCCTTGGCCGAAATCCCATCAACGTGCCATGGAAACAACCGCCGAGAATCGGTGTTGATACCCGACACCGCTGTCGTAGCATTGGCACGGGGAAGACATCGAGGAAGAGCCACCGAGACAAGAGGGTTGGGTAGTGGCACCCCCGATTGGAAGGTTGACGCTCCGAATAGGAGACTACCAGCGGCCGTGGTGGCGCGTATCCGAGCCAAGGTTGAGCGCAACGGGCACCGAAACATACGTTTCTTGGAGGCCGGTGATAATACAAAATTTCGAGTTAGAATCAACACCCGGAACCAGGTGTCTATTAACATCCGCCCCACGAAGTAAGGGGGGGGTGTGGCGTAGCATTCCACGCCACATTTATTTCCCATATATATACCTAGAATATAAGAAAAAACCAAGAAGGTTCCTACACCCTAGCTTATAATTTTATTAGTAAATAATCCCTCACGAAGAGGAGAGCAAAGAACCAACGTATATTTTCATTAACCGATAGGCCACCACTAGCAGCCGTGTCACGCGACAATCCACCCCTAACAGCAGTGTCATCACCGCCGGCCACACACGCACACACACACACAGGTACAGTTTTAAAAACTAACGGATGCCAAGCCAACGACTCGAACACACACGCCGAGGATCGCCCCGCAGAGTAAGCGAGATGACCGGAGTCGCCGATAGCAACAGAAACTGCGCTTTGGGCAGGCAGTTCAACGGTCGACGCTGGCAGAGGAATGGGCAGCGAAAAGGCAGACACAGCTCAAGGCGCCGGCCAGAATTTTGGCACAAGTTAGTGTTTGGACGATTGCAAAAGCGAAAAGATCAGGGAAAACAAGCAGTGCGCGAGGTCATGGTACCTGGCGGGGCACCGCGTTAAAAAGTATTGAATTTTCACCTGGACACGTGTAAAGTTACAAAAGTAAAAAGAAAATCATCGAGTGGCATTGTTGCAAGTGTACGAGAGAGGCAAGAAGTGGTTGGACGGTTTCTGGAGCGGAGAGTCGTAGCTGCGTGTGTGTGTGGGATTAGAGCAAGGCGAGCGTGTGGAACGGCGGGTAAGCTGGCCGGTGGCTGATAAAAGTGACCGAGGAAGTAACTCCCGGGTGCGGTATAGGCCCATTTTGTGACAAATCTAACCCTTTTTTTTTGTAGTAATAAATTTATAACGTATCAATTAACCTTGGCGTAGTTATTGGAAAATTTAACCCCTGGGCGGGAAATCAGTGGACCATACCCCACCTAACGTGTTCGCCTAGGTGACAACCTCGGATGCGGTTAGGGCAATAGAGTTTTCTGTGTAGTTTCTTCGCTCCCTCGTGCCTGCAAAGGTGTCAAACCTCAGGTGAGACGGATCATAGGTGCCACGTGCTTGGGCTGTGTTGGGGCTTCCTAGGTGATAAACCTGAGGTGACGCCAGCCGTTGGAAACGCACGTTTCTCCATATAAGAATTTTCCCATTTTTGTTCCGTCGTGCCTGCAAAGGTGTAAAACCTCAGGTGACACGGATCATAGGTGCCACGTGCCTGGGCTGTGTTGGGGCTTCCTAGGTGTTAAACCTGAGGCAACGCCAGCCATTGGCAACGCACATTTCTCCGTATAGGAATTTGCTCATTTTTGTTCCTTCGCGCCTGCAAAGGTGTAAAACCTCAGGTGAGAAGGAGTATAGGTGCCACGTGCCTGGGCTGTGTTGTGCCTTCTAGTTGATAAACCTGAGGTGGCGCCAGCCATTGGCAACGCACATTTTCTCGTATAGGATTATCCCATTTTGTTCCTTCACACTTGCCAGGTGTTATACCTCAGGTGGGACGGATCATAGGTGCCACGTGTCTGGGCTGTGTTAGGCCTTCTAGGTGATAAACCTGAGGTAACGCCGGCCATGGGCAACGCACGTTCCGTTACATCGGATTTGTTTCTTTTGTCGATTGATCTTACCTGAGCCCAAAAACTACCCCAAACGTTTGTCTTTCTGTCGTAAAAATCCTTTCGACGTGTCTCAAGTAAAGATCCTTATTGAGCACGTACCCTCATTCGTCCTTGTTAGTCCCAGCACTTATAAATTTTGCTGTAAGTGGCCTTGGCCAGACTGAGTTCTACCTCAGCCTTAGACACTACCTTACAATGGAGTACATGAATCTTCATCATTTTGAATGGCGAGTCCTTAGATGGGATAATTTTTTTTTTTTGCAATTTTTATCACAAAAAAATTTTGAAATTGTTATATTATAATTTTTAAATAAAAATTTCGTTTTAACAGTTAAATGGTAATTTTTTATAAAAATTTTTCAATAACAGTTAAAACAAATTTTTATTATAAAAATTTAAATTAATTTTTATTTTGTAATTTTTGTAATAAAAATTAATTTTTTAATTTTTATAAAATTTTTTTATTATACAAATTTTTATAAAAATTACTAATCTAGTAGGTTTAAGTAAATCTTGTATCCTTCTCAAAGATATTCTATAATTTACAAACGCCTACTAGATAAGTAATTTTTATAAAAATTTTTATAATAAAAATTTTTCATAAGAATTAAAAAAGTATTTTTATTTTAAAAATTACAAAATAAAAATTAATTTAAATTTTTATAATAAAATTAGTTTAACTGTTATTCAAAAATTTTTATATAAAAATTACCATTTAACTGTTAAAACAAAAATTTTTATTTTAAAATCATAGAATAACGATTATTTTTAAATTTTTATGTAAAAATTAGAAAATAATTGTTTTTACAAAATTTTTATCCAAAAGTTATAACAGTTACGGTCCCTGGTCACAGTACCTAAGCTTATTCAAGTAGCAGAGATTATGGTATATAACCTCTAAAATTTTGCTCAACTACAACAAAGAATTTACACACTGTCCCTCTCTATCTCTCACTCGGTACTCAGCTGGGAAAACGTGATCTAAGTTTGGTCCAAAAAAATTGTTGATAGATAAAAACGGGCCAAGGGTCACCAGTCACCAGTCACATGGTTGCCACACCAGGGGCATGGGTAATTATCGAGACAATGCGCGTCGAGCTTCAAGTTTGTCGAGTGCAACTCGCCAACTCTCCTCCTCTTGTGTGCTGTATATTTTTATTTTTTTTCTGGCTCCCAGGAAGTGCATTAAATTGTGCGACACAAAAATAGTACTTAGAACAGGACAATGGCTTTGAAAATGCACCATGCAGCAATTGCGCCTTAAATTAAGTCCAGGTTGAAAGCGCTACGCTTCAGTAAGAAAAAGCATTTGCAAATAAATAGCAGCATTTCCGACCCCATAAAGTATATATATTCTTGATCAGCATCAATAGCCGATTCGATATAGACATGTCCGTCTGTCCGTATGAACACCTAGATCTCAGAGACTATAAGAGCTAGAGCTACCAAATTTTCAGTGTAGACTTGTATTGTTTGCAGGCAAATCAAGTTTGTTTCAAATTTTTTCCACGCCCCCTCCAGCCCCCGAAATTTGAAAACATCATATCTCCCACAATTTTGAAAATAGACTGTTCAATCCTTCCAGACATATATCTTAATTCTCATTACCTATCGATCCGCCATACATCATTTTTCGATCAGATGAACGCTAGTAGAGTTGCCGCCCCCGCAATTTGAAAAATACCTTATATCTCCCACATTTTTGAAAATAGACTGTTCAAACCTTCCAGACATATATCTTAATCATCATTACCTGTCGATCCGACATACTTCATTTTTCGATCAGATGAACTATAGTGGAGGTTGCTACCCCGCAATTTTGGAAAATACCTCATATCTCCCACAATTTTGAAGATAGATTATTCGAACCCACTAGACATAAATTTTAATCATAATTACCACTGATCCGCCATACATCGTTTCTTGATCGGATGAACGATAGAAAAGTTCCCGCCCCCGCAATTTGAAAAATACCTGATATCTCCCACAATTTTGAAAATAGATTGTTTGAACCTTTTAGACATATATTTTAATAATTATTACCTATCGATCAGCCATACATCATTTCCTGATCAGATGAACGATAGAAAAGTTGCCGCCCGCGCAATTTGAAAAAAAACTCATATCTTGCACAATTTTGAAAATAGACTATTCAAACCTTGTAGACATATATCTTAATCCTCATTACCTATCGATCCGCCATACATCATTTTTCGATCAGATGAACGATAGTAGAGTTGCCGCCCCCGCAATTTGGAAAAAAACCTCATATCTCCACAATTTTGAAAATAGATTATTCGAACCTATAGACATATATTTTTAATCATCACTACCTTTCGATCCGCCATACATCGTTTCCTGATCAGATGAACGATAGAAAAGTTCACGCCCCGCAATTTAAAAAAATACCTCATATCTCCCACAATTTTGAAAATAGATTGTTTGAACCCTCTAGACATATATTTTAATAATTATTAACTATCGATCAGCCATACATCATTTCCTGATCAGATGAGCTATAGAGAGTTGCCTCCCCCGCAAATTGGAAAGAAACTCATATCTCTCACAATTTGGACATGTTTATATCCTGAGTAACGGGTATATCGAGGTGGCATGACATAACCCCCAAGGACTTATCGCCCAAAATTAATTTGGGCGATAAGTCCGTTTTCATTTCGGACATAACCCCCGAATAATTTTTGGGCGATATGACCGAAATAAAAAACTATAATTACGCCCAAATGAATTTGGGCCTTATGTCCGAAAAAAAAACGGACATTATGCCCAAAAAAATTTCGGTCACTATGCCCAAATTTTGGAAAAATAAATTTCAAATTAGGCCAACACTTGCACAAGCGGCCAAAAATACTTTCAGTAGATATATCGACATGTAATTTGGAGACGGTTTAAAAATATTGATTAAATGTGCGTGGGTAAACCCATGCACTCCCACCTACCACCCAATTTCACCCCTTAAAGGTATAAAAATGAAATAAAACGAGAAAGCAAAGCTAACTTCGACTGTGCCGAAGTTTTAATACACTTGAAAAACATTACTCCAACTGATTTAACCAGAAAAAAATATATAGGATATAGATATCAGATATTTACAAATTTTTAATCATTGATAATAAAAATTTGATACCATAAAAAACTTTTCTTAGAAAAACCCATTTTCCGACCGATAGGTCCGATGGCAGCTATATGCTATAGTCTTCCGATTTTTATAAATTTTTTCAAAACTATGTGAAAGCATATGAAACTAATATATACCAAGATTGGAGACGCTACGATAGAAATCAAAAAAGTTTTTCTCAGCAGAAGTAGTTTTTTGACCGACCGTTTCTATGGAAGCTATATAATATAGTCATCCGATTTTTATAAATTTTTCCTGTATTATGTGAAAGCATATAAAACTTACATTTACCAAGATCAGTGATGCTACGATGGAAAACAAAAAAGTTTTTCTCACTAGAAATAGTTTTTTGACCTACCTTTTCAATGGCAGCTTTATTTTATAGTGATCCGATTTTGATACATTTTTCCAGAATTATGTGGAAGCATCGTGGTTTTTATACTAGAAACAGACAGACGGACGGACGGACAGACGGACGGACGGACAGACGGAATTGAACTCAGCTGGCAAAATTAATATACACTTTTCAAGTGTATAAAAATATGAATTAAAAGTTTAAAAAAATTGTTTTTTAATAAATAAAAAAATTATGTATTTATTTTAAGTGTTATCTTTAACTTTGTGCAAGACGACAAATAAGACAGATTTTTTTTTTACTGTCACAGTGTAGTTAAAGGCACAACATATGAATCGGACACAAAGTGAGCAGCAACAAAATTTCAGACAGACTTTCAACTTTTTATTTATGATTTTAATAAAAAAGAAACCAAAATGGACCTCGAGATGCCGATCTCTGAGTATATCACGGTTTTGCAAAAAATGTATATCTCATGTTCTGTTTATCGGACAATTCTCGGATTTGTTGTTATGAATCCGATTGGCTTCGAAATCGGTTTGTGAACACATTATAGAAAATAATTAGACATTTGAATTCTCGGTGGTGGAATTTCCGCCCACAGGCAAGGATAATGGTTGGCGTGTTTGGGTTCAGTGACAATGGCTATTTGTGAGCCGATCTAAGTAAAATTCGATTTGTAAGCTTTATGGTCGGAATAAATGGAAACGCGTGTTTATTGTATTATCGGAATAGAAGTGCTGGGGTGGGTTCAGGTTTTGTACGCTCAAGGGGCCTAAAATGTGGAAAAAATTGTATGATTTCTCAAGGCCGGAAAATGTGGGGCGGGGGTGGGTTTTATTGCCAAACGTTTTTTCTAGTTTGAAATTTGGTTAGAAAGTATTGTATGGATCAAATCGATGAAACAAAATTCTCTAATTTTTAAGTAAGAACTAAAATGCTGAAACTTACAATTCCGTATCACTAACATTAAATTTTAACAGCGCTTAACCGAAGATAATCTACCATTGATTTTAATATTATTGCTTAAGATTTGTTTTTGACTAATTGACAACTATTTGAACTTAACCTAAACGAAATCAAAGTAAACGCATTCTGAATTTTGATGAATACATCGATTCTTTAAAATGCGATTATGCTAAATTCAGCATTTTTGAATAGTTTATACGCAGTCAGATCTTCCTAATCAACAGTAAACATTTTAGTTCGTTCGGTTTAGTGGCTTAGCGGTTATCTTACTTAGACCATTGATCTAGCGGTCGTTTTTGTATGTGCAGGGTATATAGGATAGAAGGGTAAAGACAGTGTTCTTGGCCCTCTTTGTACACAGTATATACGGCACGTCCCACCTTTGACATCTGATGCTCACTAACTGCTACTTATTGAATTGACACTGAGTTTCTGGCTACATTACCTGGTACACCATGATTGCGCAAGTTCTATAGAACCAATATTGATCAGCCATAATGCAACGGCACAGAATTGATGAAATTGGCCGGTATCTTAATCATTCAGAACACAATTTTTTACTATTTTTATACACTTGAAAAGTGTATATTAATTTGCCAAGTTTGTAACGCATAGAAATATTCATTTCCGACCCCATAAACTATATATATTCTTGATCAGGACGACGAGCTGAGTTCATTTCCACTTGTCCGTCCGTCCGGCTGTCTGTTTCTACGCAAACTTGTCCCTCAGTTTTAAAGCTATCGAGCTGAGTCTTCTTTTTACTGCACGCAACTAATATGTCGGAACCGGCCGGATCGGATGACTATATATATCTGTCATAGGAACGATCGGTCGAAAAATAAGTCTTTGTGAGAAAAACTTTTTGATTTCCATCGTAGCGTCGCAATCGTAGTATATATTAGTTTTATATGTTTCCACACAATTCTGAAAAAATGTATCAAAATCGGATGACTATAGCATATTGCTGCCATATAAACGGTCTGTCAAAAAACTATTTCTAGTGAGAAAATCTTTTTTTTTCTATCGTAGCGTCTCCAATCTTGGTATATATTAGTTTTATATTCTTTCACATAATTTCGAATAAATTGATCAAAATCGGATGACTATAGCATATAGCTGCCATTGGACCGTTCGGTTGGAAAATGTGGTTTACTAAGAAAATTTTTTTATGTATCATATTTTTATTATCAATGATTTAAAAATTTTAAATATTTGATATCTATATCCTATATATATTTTACCGGTTAAATCCGTTGGTGTAAACTTTTTCAAGTGTATTAAAACTTCGGCACAGTCGAAGTTAGCTTTGCCTTCTCGATTTTTAATAAAACGAACCCTCAATCAAATTGTTTATAATGAGGTACGGGCCAAAACTACATCAATTGTGATCATAATATCGTCTCCGTTCTAATTTGAGATAACCTTTCCCAGATCCTGGCTACCACCACTACATCTTTTTGTGAGACCTTGCTTGGCAGACCGAGAACTTTTTTAACCGCCCTCGAATTCAAAACATTTGTTTTGTTTTTTTCATAAAAATATTTAATAACGAATGACAAAAAACCGAATTAAAAATAGAATTTTGTTTTCTCTCCAGAATTAAAAAACAAAAAAATCAGCTAAAAACCTTATGAAATGTAGAAGACCCTCTTAAGCTGCGAACCACTGTAATTCATTTTGAATGTCGGTCACAACGCTTAAAAAACTTTTGGGCGCTGTACGTTTTGGCTGGACTTTTCAAAATTTAATTTGGGCGTAATGTCCAAAAGAAAAAAACGGACAAACAGCCCAATTTGGGGGTTATGTCCGGAATGAAAACGGACTTAACGCCCAAATAATTATGGGCGAAAGTCAACAGGGGGATTATGTCAGCCACCGTATATCGAAGTTGAGCAGGGCAGACAAACACGCTCTCGTTATACCATGAAAAGTGTATTTAATGTGGTACCCAAAGTTTGATAACGCAGAAGTATTCATTTCCGACCCCATAAACTATATATATTCTTGATCGACGACGGGGTAGCTGTGTTCATTTCCCTGGTCCGTCCGTCCGTCTTAGTCTGTCCGTCTGTCTGTCTGTCTGTCTGTCCGTCTGTCTGTTTCTACGCGAACTAGTCTCTCAGTTTTAAAGCTATCGAGCTGAAATTTTGCACAGAGTCTTCTTTTTACTGCCGCCGGAACCGGCCGGATCGGATGACTATATCCCCATAGGAACGATCAGCCGGAAAATAAGTTTTAGTTAGAAAAACTTTTTATTTTCCATTGTAGCGTTTCCAATCTTGGTATATATTAGTTTAAGATGATTTTACATATTTTTGGAAAAATTTATGAAAATCGAATGAATATAGCATATAGCTGCCATACAAAAGGTTGGTCAAAAAACTGGTTCCAGTGGGAAAAACTTTTTATTTTCTATCGTATCTTCACCAATCTTGGTATAAATTAGTTTATATACGTCAACACAATTCTGGAAGATTTTATCAAAATCGGAAGACTAACATATAACTCCATAAGACCGATTCGGTCGAAAAATGTGTGTTACTGAAAGTTTTTTTTATGTTATTGTACATTTGAAAGTGTATATTTATTTGGCCCAAGTTTGTAACGCATAGAAATATTCATTTCCGACCCCATAAACTATATATATTCTTGATCATTCCATCTGTCTGTTTCTACGCCGAAGACTAGTCTCTCCGTTTTAAAGCTATCGGAGCATGAAATTTGTTACACTCTTTTTTTTTTTACTGCAAACAAATATTACGTAAGAACCCAGCGGATCGGATATTATATCATACAGCTGCCATAGGAACGATCGGTCTAAGAACAAGTTCTGGATTAAAAAACTTTTTATGTTAATATGTTAGTTTTTATATATGCTCCACATAATTCTGGAAAAATGAATCAAAAATCGGATCACTATAGCATATAGCTGCCATAGGAACGATCAGTCGAAAGCTAAGTCGTTATTGAAAAAAACTTTTGATTTTCATCGCTAGCGGCTCAATCGTAGTATATATTTGTTTTATATGTTTCCACACAATTCTGAAAAAAATTGATCAAAATCGGATAGCCTATAACATATGGCTGCCATATAAACGGTCAGTCAAAAAACCGCTTTTAGTCAGAAAAAACTTTTTTTGTTTTGATCGTAGCGTTTCCAATCTTGGTATATATTAGTTTTATATGCTTTCACATAATTTTGAAAGAAATTATCAAAAAGCGTATATGCTGCCATAGAATGGTCAGAAAATGTGTTTTACTAAGAAAAGTTTTATACACTTGAAAAGTGTATACTAATTTGCCAGAAGTTTGTAACGCATAGAAATATTCATTTCGACGCCCATAAACTATATATATTCTTGATCAGGACACAGATAGCTGTTATTTCTTGTCACGTCTGTCCGTCTGTCTTTGTCCGTCATGTCTGTTTCTACGAACTAGTCTCTCAGTTTTAAAGCTATCGAGCTGAAGTCTTTCGCACGCAACTAATAACTATTCGGAACCGGCCGGATCGGATGACTACACTGCTATAGGAACGATCGATTTAGAACAAGTTTTAGTTGAAAACTTTTTTTTTTAATTGCCCAGCGTCCCCAATCTTGATATATGTTTGTTTATTGCTTCCATACATTCTGGAAAAATTATAAAATCCGATCATACAGTAACGATCGTTCCTGGAAGGTCATATCCCACTAGAAAAGTTTTTTATGGTATTAAATTTTTATACAATGATTTCATAATTTTAAATATCGATATCTATAGCATATATATATATTACCGTTAAATCAGTTGATTAAGTTTTTTCAAGTGTATTAAAACTTCGGCACAGTCGAAGTTAGCTTTTGCCCTTCTCGTTTTTTATGGTATTAAATTTTTGTATCAATGATTTCATAATTTTAAATATCATCTATATCCTATATATATTTAAGTTAAATCAATTTGGTAAAATTTTCAAGTGTATTAAAACTTCGGCACAGTCGAAGTTAGCTTTGCCTTCTCGTCAAATTTTTATTATCAATGATCTAAAATTTTTTAATATCTGATATCTATATCCTATATATACTTTACAGGTTAAATCAGTTGGGTAAAGTTTTCAAGTGTATTAAAACTTCGGCAAAGTGGGAGTTAGCTGCCTTCTCGTTTAATAACATTTGGGAATTTTTTTGAAACTCGTCACTTTTCAAAAATCGACAAAGAAAGGCGTATGTTCTTTCTTTTTATCTTCTGGTTTCAGATATCGCAGTTCTACAAAATGAGACCTTTGTGAGTATCCTAACATTTTTTCTTAAGCTGGTACTCAGACACGAATAACATTCTAGCTTCCTATCTAAGCACATAGCTCTTCAAGATTATTTTCGATTCGAATTTTCTCAAAGACCTTCTAAGATACCGTACTCCGACGTCTAGATGCTCTCGTATAATGTGCTTGGGGCTGCCAGATCGTTTGTCAAAAACAGCTGATACATTCGTGGGGGTCTTCAATTGGAAACATGTTTGATAATTCGAGAAGTACCTCTGAGCACAATTTGAAGATGGATTCAAAAAGACCAATAGGCAAAACAAAACAATTTGGAGAACTTTGCGGAGGATTGCCCAAAGCAGTCAGGATGATACCCATATAAAGGGATTTGGCCAACAATTTACCGCTCTGGGTTTTGCATCCTCTTTCAGTGATACGCGAAATACACACAAGAAAGAAACCATGGCAATACCCATAACCTCTGCATTTCACATAGATCCATTTTCAATTTTATAAACATTTATTTTACAATCTCTGTTTGCCCGCTTATTTTGTAAACAAGAACCTGACAAGACCAGAGTGACCATTTCGGATTCAGTGATTGTTTGAGCCTTTTCGGTGTGGTTTGGTCACCCTACATTCTAAGAGGCCGCTCTTCGAATTATGAAACAATTCTAGCAGCGAGAATGTTATTCGTGTCTGAGTACCTAGCTTTAAAAAAAAATTAAGTTATTATACTTTGAAGGGCTAAAGGCATGTTTTTATTAACATTTGGGAATTTTTTGAAACTCTTCACTTTTATCAAAAATCGACAAAGAAGGCGTATGCTTTCTTTTTCTCTTCTGGTTTCAGATAACGCAGTTCTACAAAATGAGACCTTTTGTGAGTATCCCTAACATTTTAATTAATGTTCATCTACCCATGCTGAACACGAGTTGATAGACCAAAGTCATATCTTAGTTTTCCGTTTCAACAAATTGCGGAAAAAGCATATTTTCGATTTTTGACCTATTCGAATTTTTAGAGCCACACTTACCATAAGTTGATGGGTTTATAAAGCCTATTTGATAGTTAATATGTCAATGCAACTGAGAAAAATTCAACACGCTGTAAAAGAAAAGCCAAAAGGGTGGAAAATGGCCTGTGAAGTCAAGTTTTCTATATTTATAGCGTTTTTTGTCAAACTAAATCATCTGCTACAAGCCAGTAGATTGGTCGGATATTTAGTGCAACCACATAATCATATAGTTTTACATATGCAGTAATTATGGCAATTTTGTTAAATTTATGACAGGTAAATTGGCAACGTTAGAGCCTTTTTTAACCGAAAATCAACATTACATTTTGTGGGAGGACAACTAGATTCCAACCACAAATTTTTATAGGAATAATCAAAAGGCTACTTGATATAACATTGGCTTATGTAAATTTTTATTCAAATGTAGACTAATAGCATTCATGGAATGCTTGGTTAAGTTTTGCTGATTGTGGATGACGGAATTATAAAAAAGTTAACATTAGTCAAGCTGTGAACGTATGTATATAGTGCTTCTTTTAGACATTTGCACCAGAAATTCTCAAAATATCGAAAATATGCTTTTTCCGCAATTTCTTGGAAATGGAAACTAAGATATGACTTTGCCTATCAACTCGTGTTCAGCATGGGTGGACGAACATTAATTGGTTTAAAATGTTCCGGATACTTTTGGCTGTTGAACAGTGTAATCGATTAATATTATATTTAGGGTTTTTCGACAACTTGCTTGTTTGAAAAATAATATTTAATCTTCATCTGTCGTGAACACACTTGTGAGTAAATATCTTGATTATTAAAACTCAGTAAATCAGAGCCAACTATATTGAAAAAATTTATGTACATTTTATAGGTAAATTTCAAATATACTTAAAAGATAATGGCTTACAAAAATATGTGATTGCATATTATGTAATTGCAATCGTTAAAAGGCTCTTAAAAAGAACAAACAAAAAAATTAATTATGTACCGACCTTACCGTAATTTTGAACTCAGGTTTGTTGACTTTCAGTCTCACACCTTAACGTCTACACCATTACTACCAAAGGTGGAAGTACCAGCTTAGTGTGCTTTATAAAATAGTGGCGCTTTATCAATATTCAATCCTGGCACCTAATGGGAGCACTGTTTGAGTAAATTTACCAGCACTGAATTTGAATTTTTAGCAGGCAACCACATGACCCAGCTCTAGGCTGGGGATGTCAGCTTATTTTTCGGCAGTACATTTTGTTGTTGGAGATTTAATTTTAAACAAGTTATCTAATAAGCAAGTTGTCGTGAATACCCTAATTATATTTATTGTCTAAGGTCGAGTACTTTTCTTGAAAAGTATCATGGTAGTCTTTCAACTTGTCATTGCACTTAACCCAGTTTGTTAACCGACTGTTTAAAATGCCCATAAACACTTTCGCTATGCACTATATAAATGACATCCCTCGATAATTACGTGGCTGGTCGGGGTCACCTTTGTTTGAAAATACAGATTTCTTCAATCCATCCTGAATCCAACATGTCGTTGTAGACAAGAGCCATTAAAGCATTTATGTAGAATTCATAAGCTATTGTGTCCTCTACCGGTGCTTTGTTTAGCTTTACATGATCCAAAATTTTCAATATTAAGCTCCTGGTTATGTGCTCATCTGTTATAGTTTCTAATTAAAATAATGTCGGTGCAGTTTGTTCTGAGCTCCAGTAACATTTGGAAGTATTTTTGAAAATCGTTTGCTATGGTGAAAAAATTTTCCTGTCTGTAAGTGTCTATTTTTGAAATCTCTTGCTACCTTCCACCAGCCCTTGCTGTCTTTTACCTCATCCAGTTTTTATACCCGTTACTCGTAGAGTAAAAAGGGTATACTAAGTTCATCGTGAAATGTAACAACAGGCAGAGGAAACATCTCCGACCCCATAAAGTATATATTCTTGATCAGCATCAACAACCGAGTTCATATAGACATGTCCGTCTGTTTGTCCGTCCGTCCGTCCCGTCTGTATGAACACCTAGATCTCAGAGACTATAGAGCTAGAGCTACCATTTTTTTCAGTGTGAACTTGTTTTGTCTGCACGCAGATCAAGTTTGTTTTCAAATTTTCGCTACGCCCCTCCCACCCCCGCATTATGAAAAAAACCTCATATCTTCCACAATTTTTGAAAATAGATTGTTCGAACCTTCTAGAGATATATTTTAATCATTATTTCCTATCGATCCGCCAGACACCATTTCCTGTTCAGATGAACTATAGAAAAGTTCCCGCACCCGCAATTTGTAAAATACCTCACATCTCCCACAATTTTGAAGATAGATTGTTCGAACCTTCTAGACATATATTATTATCATCATTACCTATCGATCCGCTAAATATCATTTTCTGATCAGATGAACGATAGCAGAGTTGCCGCCCCCGCAATTTGTAAAATACCTCACATCTCCCACAATTTTGAAGATTGATTATTCGAACCATCCAGACATATAATTTAATCATCATTACTTATCAATCCGTCATACTTCATTTCCCGATCAGATGAGATATAGTAGAGTTGCCGCCCTCGCAATTTGGGCATGTTGTAATCTAATAAAATATTCTTAAATAAACCCTGAGTAACGGGTATATCGAAGTCGAGCAGGGCCGACTTTAACTTACGCTCTCGTTCTCCCAAGTGTTGTCAGTAATTAAATTTTTATACCCGTTACTCGTAGAGTAAAAAGGGTATACTAAGCAGAGGCTGCCAGCCCCTCAATTTCGACTGGGGTTCGGTTCGGGGTTCGAACCCTTACCCTACGCTTAGGGTTCGGTTCCATAACCGGTTCCCTTTAAATTGAGAACCGAGGTTCCGGGTTCGGGTTCGGATTGGATTTTATTTGACATGCCTTATAAACTGCAGTTTTGGTCGTCCATTACATAAGATCTGTCTAGATTGACTAGACAATCAGATATTGTATGTTGTTTAGAGTTCAACGATACTGCCAACTTGCACTCTCAGCGAAAGTCGATTCTCTTTAGTGCGGTTCCTAAACTGATGTTTTTGTGGCTATGAGACCTGCAAAAAACACGGCCACTTTAGGCTTTAAATAATAATGACCTTTATCAGCGTACCCGTGATTTAGTAACTGTGATGGGCCATATGTGATTAAGTCACAGTGACCTAGATAATCTTTCTGTTGCTTTTTGGTGCCTACAAGTCACTGTGACTTAATCACATATGGCCCATCACATATGCTGTCACTGTGATTTGATGATCGCCAGTGACAGTGACAATCTGTCTCACTAACTTATAGTGTGGCCGAACACGTTTATACAGTTCCGCGAATTCCATTCAGAGGTATTTTTTCCAGGAATGGGACTGCCACAGCACGGCTTTGACTGGCATATTGTGAGTATTTAAATTGTGACTTCTTTTAAAAATGAAGACATTTAAATGACGTACAACTTTTCCTTGTATTTACGCCTTACCGTTGCATCTCCATTACGAACAAAATATTACCCAGAAGTGTACGGTTTCGGATGCAAATTGAATTCCCTAGCTTGGGTTGTGTTATTTTGTCCAGTCTTTTGTTGCGGACGGGAAGAGTGTCGCCGTCCATACATAAGCATAAGAATGGATACATTTTTGCTCATCATTATAAAATATTTTTATCATCAAAGTTCAAATATTCTGTGCTTGGAATTTTTAGAACCGAACCCCATCAATTAGAAATCTGGGTTGGGTTCGGGGTTCGGGTTCTCGTGATTATTTTTTTTCAATGGGGTTCGGTTCCCGGTTTCGATTCCAGGTATCACCAGAACCTGGGTCGAACCGGTTCCGAAGTTCGAAGTTCGTGCAAATTTATGTAACAGGCAGAGGAAAGCATCTCCGACCCATAAAAGTATATATTCTTGATCAGCATCAATAGCCGAGTCGATATAGACATGTCCGTCTGTTTGTCTGTCCGTCTATCAATCCGTCTGTATGAACATCTGGTCTCAGGGACTATAAGGCTAGAGCTACCATTTTCAGTGTAGAAAAATTTTGGAAAAAAACCGTTATCTCCAAAAAAAAAAAAAAATTTTTCTGCACCCGAGAATAAGCAATTTGTAAAATAACCATCTAAAATATTTTTTAAGCATCACGACCAAAACCCCCATAAAATAAAAAAATTGCCCCGGCATTTAAAAAACCCTCTTATCTTCCACGAAATTTTGAAAAAAAGATAAAACTAAAATTAACAATAATAGGTTGCCACCCTCACCAATTATGGAAAAAAAAACCTCATATCTCCCACAACTTGGCATACTGAGTATCGTTTATATCGAATCGAGCATAATTTTATTATATGACTCGTGCTTGAAAAAGGCTTTGTCGACTTCAATATACCCGTTACTCAGGGTTTATTTAAGAATATTTTATTAGATTACAATATGCCCAAATTTTGGGGAGATATGAGGACTTTTCCAAATTGCGGGGGCGGCAACTCTTCTATCTCTCATCTGATCGGGAAATGAAATATGGCGGATCGATAGGTAATATTGTAGAAAGTTCGAATGATCCATTTTCAAAATTGTGGGAGTTATGAGGTGCATTTTTTCAAATTGCGGGGGGTGGCAACTTTGCAATAATTTATCTTTCATCTGATCGGGAAGTGAGGCGGGTGGTTTGTAATTAAATATTATATATTTGGGGGTTAAAAATGATGTACGGCGGATCGATAGGTAATGATGTTTAAAATATATGTCTAGAAGGTTCGAATAATTCTTCTTCAAAAAAGTGGGTGATATGAGGTATTTTTCAAACCCGTTGCTCGTTCGGGGGGGTGGCAACTCTACTATCGTTCATCTGATCGGAAAATTATGTATGGCGGATCGATAGGTAATGATGATCATAATATATGTCTAGAAGGTTTGAACAATTCATCTTCAAAATTGTGGAAGATATGATGTTTTTTTCAAATTGCGGGGCGGGGGGCGCGTGGCAATAATTTAAACAAACTTGATCTGCGTGCAGACAAAATATTCCACTGAAAAAATGGTGGATCTAGCTCTTATAGTCTCTGAGATCTAGTTATGGCTAGAAGGGACGGACAACAGACGGACGGACAGACGGACGGACGGACAGACGGACATGTCTATATCAACTCGGCTGTTGATGCTGATCAAGAATATATATACTTTATGGAGTCGGAGATGCTTCCTTCTGCCTGTTACATACATTTGCACGAACTTAGTATACCCTTTTTACTCTACGAGTAACGGGTATAAATATAATAACTCTTATAAGCCAGCCTCGAGGCGAGCAGCCGTCTGTCTGCCCAAGTCGCGGTCGCGAACACTGCCCGTATTTTGGTTTTTGCTGCAGTCTGCCTGTTGCGATCTGGCGCTACTATAGAAATTTTTTTTGCCTGTGCGACTGACTGGCTTCAATATAGCTGGCTTATAGAAATAACGTATTGGACTAGCAGAGCCAAAATACCTAAGGGGATCTTATGAATAAGTTCAAAATTAAATAAGCTTTAAAATATTTGCATTTCGTTCCTTTTTCCCATTTAATTTCCAGTTGAATTGTCAACTTTCTTTACATTTTAGAACTTTGATCGCTTCGACCATTTCAATTAATATTATTGGGCCAAAATGTTAATATGTTATTTATAACTTTGATTTTGCGTTTTGATATCGAAATTACGTGCATCTTATTATACACTTGAAAAGTGTATATAAATTTTGCCCAGAAGTTTGTAACGCATAGAAATATTCATTTCCGACCACATAAACTATATATATTCTTGATCAGGACGACGAGCTGAGTTCAATTCCGTCCGTCCGTCTGTCTGTCTGTTTCTACGCGAACTAGTCCCTCAGTTTTAAAGCTATCGAGCTGAAATTTTGCACAGAGTCTTCTTTTTACTGCATGCAACTAATGCGATCGGCTGATCGGATGTCTATATCATCTAGCTGGTAGGACACATTGGGTCAAAAAACTAGTTCTAGTGAAAAAAACTTTTTTGTTTTCCATTGTAGCGTCACTAATCTTTGTATGTGATGGTTAAATATGCTTCCACACATTTATGGAAAAATTGATCAAAATCGGATGACTATAGCATATAGCTGCCATAGAAAAGGTCGGTTAAAAAACTAGTTCTAGTAAGAAAAATTTTTGTTTTCCATCGTAGCGTCACTAATCTTGGTGTATTTTATTTTTATGTACTTTCATATATTTCAGGAAAAATTTATCAAAATCGGATGACTATAGTATATAGCTGCCATAGAAACGGTCGGTCAAAAACTACTTCTAGTGAGAATAACTTTTTGTTTTCCTTGTAGGTACTAATCTGGTGTTTTTAGTTTTATATGGTTTCACATAATTTAGAAAAAATTGATCAAAATCGGATGACTATAGCATATAGCTGCTATAGGACCGATCGGTCGGAAAATGTGTTTTACTAAGAAAAGTTTTTTTTTTTATGGTATCAATCAATTCAATGATTTAAAAATTTTAATAATCGCAGTCACTTACTTAGCCAAATAAAATGCCTTGCTTGTTGTTCTGATCGTGGCAAAACGTACGTAGCACTAGGAGTAAAATTCCCAAAATCGAGAAGGCAAAGCTTACTTCGAATGTGCCGAAGTTTTAATACACTTGAAAAACTTTACTTCAACTGATTTAACCGGTAAAATATATAAGGATATAGATATCAGATATTTAAAATTATGAAATCATTGATAATAAAAATTTAATACCATAAAAAAAAACTTTTCTTAGTAAAACACATTTTCCGACCGATCGGTCCTATGGCAGCTATATGCTATAGTCATCCGATTTTGATAATTTTTCAAAATTATGTGAAATCATATAAAACTAATATATACCAAGATTGGGGACGCTACGATAAAAACAAAAGTTTTCTCACTAAAAGTGGTTTTTTGACCGACCGTTTATATGGCAGCGATATGCTATAGTCATCCGATTTTGATCAATTTTTTTAAAAATTGTGTGGAAACATATAAAACAAATATATACTACGATTGGAGCCGCTAAGATGAAAATCAAAAAAAGTTTTTCTCACAACGACTTATTTTTCGACCGATCGTTCCTATGGCAGCTATATGCTATAGTGATCCGATTTTGATACATTTTTCCAGAATTATGTGAAAGCATAAAAAACTAACATATACCAAGATTGGGGACGCTACGATTTAAAACAAAAAAGTTTTTCTAACTAGAACTTGTTCTTAGACCGATCGTTCCTATGGCAGCTATATGATATAGTCATCCGATCCGTCCGTTTCCGCCATATTAGTTGCGTGCAGTAAAAAGAAGACTCTGTGCAAAATTTCAGCTCGATACCTTTAAAACTGAGAGACTACTTCGCGTAGAAACAGACAGACGGACAGACAGACGAACAGACGGACAGTCGGACGGACGGACAAGCGGAAATGAACTCAGCTTGTTGTCCTGATCAAGAATATATATAGTTTATGGGGTCGGAAATGAATATTTCTATGCGTTACAAACTTCTGGGCAAAATTAATATACACTTTTCAAGTGTATAAAAATATGTGAGAGGGGGTTAAGCACGATTTTAATTTTTCTTCTGAGTGTTTTCGGTGCTTAGGCTTTGCAGGCATAACCACTCTGATCAGTGATCAAGAGAAGAAAAGACAGAGGCTGGCAACCGGAAAAGGCAGCTAGGCGGATGTGCTTACAGCAGAAATGCAATTGTCAGTACATCGTATACCCACGGCTGTATTGAGTGATATTTTTCAAATCCCCCGACCAAAATCGCACTTGGGGTTATCTCAAGGGTGATACTCGCTTGTAACAAGGACTAACGATCTTTAACTATTGCTTTATGTCCTTAGCGTGATATTTTCCGGTTAGGTTACCTTGCATATCCTCGAGTTCATAATAACTGTTTCCTAGCTTACTTCGGACTCTGGCCTTCACAATGGTTGGTGCAAGCTTTGCGTTAAATCCTTTTGCGAAGTTGCTTTGCTGGAAATTCCTTCGAAAAAATTCTTGTCCAACAACAAATGAGAAGTCTCGACTTCGAAGATTATATACATTTTCATTGCGTATATGCTGCTTTCGCATCCCGTGAATCGCCTTATTCCACATCAAATCTAAAGAATCATCTTGGTTAAAACAAATTGCACGATAATCGAGCAGATTTAGGTCATGTAAGAGTCGATAAGTGTAGCCGTTAGTTATCATATGCTGTCCAAAAACTAATTGATAGGGAGTGTTATTTACTGCTGTGTTTAGACTTGAGCGCAATGAGCTACAAATCTTACTGAGATTCTCATCCCAGTTGGATTGATTGGGATGTATGTAAGCCTTAATTGCAGAAATAAACGACCTATTTACACGCTCGGAAGCGTTGGCCTGAGGAGCATAGGCATGGTTTATTCCATATCTGAGCATTAAGTTCTAAAAAGCGTGAGATTTAAACTGTACCCCATTGTCAGATAACACCGTTTCGGGGACGCCAAAGCAATGGAACAAATTCTCTTCCAAATACTGCAGTATGGCATCCGCACTAAATTTTTTTACAGCTTTTAGGAATGGGAATTTTGTAAAATGGTCAAGTACAATAAAAATTCCTACATGGCCAGACTTTTGATCTTGGATAGCTGCAAGAAGGGGCATGCCCAAGTTTCAGTTTGGGTTTCGACTCGACATGGCACTACTGAACAACTCCACAGAGCGGTCAACTTCGTGCAGGAAGGTTTCCACGCCAAGGAGTACGTTGTTGCAGCGTACTTGGATATTCAACAGGTGTTTGACCGTGTCTGGCACGCTGGCCTGCTATCGAAAATCAAGGGAACGCTCAATCCTCAACTTTCTGATGATCAAATCATTCCTTAATGATAGATCCTTCAGGGTGGTCCAGGATGGCCTTGCATCCCGAAAGAAGAGAATTCGAGCAGGAGTTCCTCAGGGCAGCGTGCTAGGCCCTACTCTGTATAGCCTGTTTACAAGTGACATGCCAACCGCTCGGTCAGTGCCAATCGACGACCCGCAGAACCTATTAGTAGCCACTTTTGCAGATGACACTGCGATTATGGTCAGAAATTGGTGTGTCTATACAGCCACCGATACGCTCCAGGAATACCTGAAAAGGTTCGAGAACTGGGCGTGCAGGTGGAACATCGCAGTGAACCCGGAGAAGTGTGCAAATGTAACATATACGCTAAGGAGGGACATCAGCTCTGGAGTCTTCTTACATTGAGAGGTGCCACCTCACAAAACCAGCCATAAATAACTCGGGGTTACACTTGACAAAAGGCTCTCATTTGGCCAACATGTCAAGGAGGTGGTAGGCAGCATGAAAGCCAAGGCGCGAGATGAAATGGCTCCTTAACGCCAATAACAAGCTCTCGCTTAAAAATAAGGTTCTAATATACAAAGTAATCTTTGCACCAATCTGGCGTTACGGTGTGCAGGTGTACGGAATCGCTGCAAAGTCTCATCTAAACCGAATACGCACATTTCAGGCCAAGATGCTGAGGAGTATTTCAGGAGCCGAGTGGTACATCCGCACACGTTACCTTGAGCATGATTTCAAAGTCTCTATGGTAGGGGATATTATAAACACACAAGCAGCTCGGTACTTGGATAAGGTCGGGTGTCACCCAAACAATCTGGCAAGGGCGTTGCTAAGAAGGAGGAGGATCAACGTGATTCGAGCCAGGAGAAGACTGCTTCGCTTACACCCCACTGACTTAACCAGTTGCAGGATTTGATCACCACCCACATAGTAAAGAACAACAAAATAACATAAAACACACTTAAACTTAGTTAAATAAGCTATTTGTTAAAAACCCTACAAGTAGCAACACACATTATTTTCTTACCATAACCATAACACTAAATTAATTGAATTATACACTTCACTGCATTATAAGTTGCTTAAAAGTAACAGTAAAATGAAAAAATTTTGTATTAGGGTTACACTATTTAAAAATCAAACTAATTAAAAAAAAAAAATTAAAAAAATCGTTGCGTCACTAATCATGGTGTATTTTATATGCTTTCACATAATACAGGAAAATGAATAAAAATCGGATGACTATATTATAATAGCTCCCATAGAAACTGTCGGTTAAAAAAACTACTTCTTATGAGAAAAACTTTTTCGTTTTCTTGGTATATATTAATTTTATATGCTTTCACATAATTTTGAAAAAATTTATCAAAATCGGATGACCAAAGCATATAGCTGCCATAGGACCGATCGGTCGGAAAATGTGTTTTACTAAGAAAACTTTTTTATGGAATCAAATTGTTATTATCAATGATTTAAAATTTTAAATATCTGATATCTATATCCAATATATATTTTACCAGTCGAAGTTAGCTTTGCCTCTCTCTCAAGAGAGAGAGAGTCTTGTAAGTGATTGACGTGTGTTATTTGTGCTCAGCAATTTAAAATTATTTTGTGTTGTTTAACTTGCCTATTTTGTTGCAAAGTTTTATTTAAATCATTTCGATATTTCACCCTTTACCGTGTTGTGCTTCGCGCTTCGGTTGTGTGCTTATAAACAATCAATTTAACAAATTAAATAATCGCGGCGTCAGCTTTGTGTATATTTGTTTGTGTAATTGTTTTGCTTATCTGTTTTTGGCCGGTCCCCCACCCCCTTAAGACAAGCTTGTGTGAGTTCGCTGTGTGCTTTGTGCATCGCTCCCGCTCATTTTTGTTGTTTGTTCTACTCAGAGCTTAGCTACCGCTACATCTTCGCTCTTATATTTTGATTTTGATTTCTCTTTCGATTTTAGACCCTGTGGTAATTTTGTGCATTATGGCGTGCTGCAAAAAGTCCTGCACAAATAAAGATGTAAGTGATTGGGAGCAATTTCGGTTTGTAACCTGTTGGTTGTGCGATCACTCTATGCATATTAAATGTGCAGGATTAAGTGGACGTGACCTTGACAAGGTTTATTCCCCTAAAAGGGCTGTGGTGCCTTGAAATGGTTTTGCCCTACATGCACTGACATTCAATTCAATTTTTTCGCGTATGTATAACAGCGTGAAAAATAGTTTTCATAAATTGCACAAAGTGTCCAAGCAACTTTCAAGCGAGTTTAGCTCCAGTTCTGAGTTGCTTAGTCAATTCAAATTCGAGTCGGCATCGATGCGTCGGTTGGAGCCGCAATTTTTAGTTGCTTGCCACCGCCTGATTCTGGTGAATCGCTTAACCTCCTCCATCGTTGCCAAGCACTCCGTGAATTTTGACTTGTCGCAACAATTTCTTTGTCTGCTTCTCCAGGAAACTGCTGGATGTTTCACCATTACCCTCCCTGATTCAACCTACTAACGACTTGTCCAATGCACCATTAAATAGGTCTGTTAATTCGCTAATAGTGCCTTCCGAACCTCAAGACAATGTTATAGGTTCCGCTTCTATTTCTCCTCAGCCTCCCATTCTTAATGTTCTAGCTCCTCGTAGACAAGTTTTTGTGTCTAGGTTGTCTCCTGAAACTACTTATGAGTCAATTGCAGCATACATTGCTCACAAATCCTCAGCAAGAGTTTATATTTCGAAGTTTAGTTTGCTGAGCCTCGGGATATAGCTTCGTTTTAAAATTAGTGTCTCTTCCGAAGAATTCCCAATTATATGTGACCCAAAATTTTGGCCGCCACTACTTATTGTTAACGAGTACAGGCAAAGAAATCGCAGGATAATGCCTGTCAGCTTGCCCTCTAACAGTTTTGGGGCACAAGTTGCCTCTAATAGTGCTCCAAAAAACTAGTCCAGTCCTCCGTTCTTAGTATCGTCTATCAAAATGTTAGGGGTCTTTTGTCCAAACTTACCTCTTTATTTTGAATAGCGCATCATTTGATTTTGACATTATTTCATTTTCAGAGACCTGGTTAAATCCCTCCGTTTCTGATTGTGAAATATTGTCAAATGATTATATTGTTTACCGACGTGATCGACAGGCTCGCCGAGGTGGAGGTGTTATGATAGCAGTAAAATCTAACCTTCGGTCGGAATGCATTTCTGTAATTGTGCCTGATGATGTTGAATTTGTTGCCGTTAAGGTAACTTTTAATTCCTTTCTGTATTCATTTCTTGTTCTTATATCCCTCCTTCTTCCGATATTCAAGTATATATGCTCCATAAACTGCATAAAATATGTTTTTACTCAATTACGAGACATTGATTATATGGTTGTTGTTGGTGATTTTAACTTGCCGAACATCGCATGGTCAAATCTTAATGGGTCAACTTATCTTGTACCATCTGAGAGCATGATTTTTTTAGATTGTTTGCTTGATTTGTCTTTGTTTCAAATAAATTCAGTTCCAAATCATTTAAACAAATTGTTAGATCTTGTTTTTGTCACTGACAGTTCTAATGCGGTTGTCTCTAGGTCTTCCCCCCTAACACTACCCGAGGATTCTTACCATCCTACATTAGAAATATCTCTAACAAACCCTGGATTTAACCCTTCATCTTCAATGACTTTAGTAAAACCTCGTCGTTGCTTCCGTAAAGCTAATTTTACCCTGCTTAATCAACTTATTTGTTCAAAGATTGGTCTCCTTTATACAATGCAGTTGACATTGAAGTCGCTGTTACCTTTTTTATGACTCTATTAACTCTCTCTTTGACATTTCTGTTCCAAATATTGTTGCTTCTTCTGAGTCTCTTCAACCCCCTTGGTACTGTCCTAAGCTTTCTAATTTAAAAATATTAAGTCTAGATGTTTTAAAAGGATAAAAAAACTTGTTCTAATCTTGACTTTTCTAAATACTTGATAGCCAAGTCAAACTTTCTTCTTCTTCTTCTTTGGCCTGATATATCAATATCACAACCGATTGTCGGTCACGGCCGCTGCTAGTACTGCACGCCAGCCGCTTCTGTCTCGTGCGCTGGCTCTGTTGTGTACACCAAGATTCTAAAAGTCTTGCTTCACCCTGGTCTTCCCATCTCAATTTTGACGTCCCTTCTGGCGGGGTCTCCCTAATTCTTTCGCCTTCCCACTGTACACCTTTTTTACTGGAGCGTTATCATCCATACGAGTGACATGTCCTAAAGCCAGCGTAGCCGCTGCAATTTTATACGCTTAGCTAGGTTTGTGTCCCCATAGAGCTCATACAGTTCGTGATTCATTCGGGAGCAAATCCATCGCCAACTTTTAAAGGTCCATAAATCCTCCGAAGAATTTTTCTCTCGAAACGCCAATTGCCGCCTCATCCGCTGCTGTTAATGTCCGCGCTTCTGCGCCGCAATATAGGACTGGGATGATAAGCGACTTGTATAGCGCTTATTTTCGTTCTTCGAGAGGGCTCTACTCTTTTGAATTCCTTACTGAGCCCGTAGTAGCATCGGTTCGCAAGAGTAATTCTTCTTCGAATTTCGCGGCTGATGTTGTTGTCGCTAGTTATTGCTGTTCCTAGATAGACGAAATCCTTTACAACGTTGAAGTTGTAGCCTCCCATCGCCACAGATTGTCTAAGACGCGTAGACTGCGCGTGGCTAACAAATACTTTGTCTTATCCTCGTTCACCGCTAGGCCCATCAGTCTAGACTGTTTCTCAATCTCTGCAAACACGCCGATAATATCAGTATCATAGGCATACGCAAGTAGCATTACATCTTTGTAGAAGATGGTGCCCGATTTGTTGGCATTTGGGCACTGGCGATTATATACGCCATCAGCAGAGTCAAACTTTACCCTTTTAATTCTCAATGCTATAATAATTATCTTGCTCGCTGTAAAATTCAATTCGCACAAGACCCTAAACAATTTTACAAATTTGTTAACTCTAAGCGTAAAACTTCGACTTAACGTCTTCATTCTTTTTTACATAACCAAAAGGCTAGCAACGATTCCGCTGCCGTGGACTTATTCGCTGACTTTTTTCAATCAACTTACTCTCTGTCCCTTTTTAATATCAAATCTTATCCTTATGACATTTCTTCTTCAAACTCTTTTAATGCTCCCATAATTACTGAATCTTCTCTACTTTCATATTTGAAATCTCTAAAGTCTTCATACTCTCCTGGACCTGACAACATCCTAGTTGTGTCCTCAGAGAGTGTTGTAATTCCATATGCAAACCTTACTAAAACTTTTAATCTATCGCTTGACTCTACTATTTTTACAAATCTTTGGAAAGAATCCTTCATTATTCCTCTTCACAAAAAGGGTGGAAAATCAGATATCTCCAATTATAGAGGTAGCGCCAAATTATCTGCTATTCCTAAGTTGTTTGAAGAAATTATAACCTCTACATTGCAGCATTACTGCAAATCGGTTTGTCACCTTTCAGCATGGATTTGTAAAGAGTCGGTCAACTACGACCAATTTGCTTGAATTCACATCATTAGTTAACGATGGATTCCTTATGAAATGCCAAACTGATGTCATCTACACTGACTTCAGTAAGGCTTTGACTCGTGAACCATGATCTCCTCCTCCTTAAGCTTGATCGATTGGATTTCCCTCCCCTTTTCTTTTTGATCTCTTCATATTTAAAAGATAGAACTCTAAAAGTTCTGCTCAGATCTAATATTTCAAAACCTGTCTACGTAACATCCGGTGTACCTCAAGGAAGCCACCTCGGCCCTTTGTTTTCCACTCTTTTATTAATGATCTCCCTCGACTATATCTCATTCTCGGATACTTATGTATGCCGATGACGTTAAACTCATTTTATCTTTCAACGACCCGATGCATTCTATTAGGTTGCAGATGATTTAAACTCGCTTCGTTTTTGGTGCTTGGTTAATCATTTATTTCTTAATTGCGCAAAATGTATGTTTATGTCTTTTCATCGTTGCAAACCTTCGCTGTTTCCTATTCGATTGGCAATGAACCCTTGCAACGAATATCAACTGTCGTTGATCTTGGAGTTATTTTGATTGCAAATTAAGCTTTAATGATCATATTTCCTGTATAGTTCATAAGGCGAATGGTGTACCTGGATTCATTAAGCGTTGGTCGAAGGAATTTAATGATCCCTACTACAACAAAAGTTCTTTTCACATCTTTAGTTCGCCCGGTGCTTGAATACTGCTCATCCGTCTAGTGTCCGCAGTATAAAGCATATGGATCGTATTGAGTCTGTCCAAAAGCAATTCTTGCTTTTGCCTCCGCGGCTTAAATTGGGATCCCAACCTTCGGTTGCCATCGTATTCTAGTAGGCTTTTGCTTATTGACCATCCATCGTTGGCTAACCGTAGAACTGTCCTAGGCGTTTCTTTTCTTCATAAGTTAATTATCGGTGATGAGACTCTTCTGAACTCTTAGGTCGCCTTAACTTCTCTGTTCCCTCTAGACCAACCAGAAATTATTTGCCTTTAATCTTGCCTAGATGCACAACCGACTACGCACTAGCACAACCGTTTTCGGGTTTTTATGTCAAAATTATAATGATGTTTATCACCTGCTCTCAACAGAACTCTCTCTCTTTCCATAAAGTTATCTCTTTTGCACATCTCCGGCAAAGTCTCTGACCACATCCAGCAGGAGCAGGGGCCCAGCTTGCCGGACCGGCTAATAAATATTCCCCCACCGGGTCAGAGACTTTCTGGATGATTTAATTCATCTTTATTTTAGCTTATATTTATTTTATTTTTATTATATTTAATTTAATTTAATTTTTCCTTTTTTTTTAATTTTTAATTTTAAATTTTATTTTCATTATTGTTTTATTTTATATCATTTTTGTTCATTCTATAATATTGTTTATTTTGTGTGTTTATGATTTTGTAAACATATTTTTTAAGCCTCCTCTTTTTCTTTTTCCTCACTATTCTTTCTTTTTCGACTTCTATACTATTTAAATTTGTGTTAGGTCTAGTAACGTCTCATGCTTCAATGGCTGTGAACTGGGGTATAGCTGGCCGGACGGGCAAATAAATTCCCCCCACATGTCGGAGTCGTTACTAGTCGATTTGTAATTTTGTTAGCTTCTTCCTTGTTAGGCTTTCTTAGTTCATTAAGCCTTTTTTGTAACGTAATTCAGTTTTTCTTTTTTTTGGTTGACAGCCACCATTTGTCGACTTTTTTTTTAACAAATAAACAAATAGGTGAAAAGCTAATCTTCGCTGCTAGATCATGTCGTCCTTCTTGCTTAAATGAATCCTGTTTGCATTGAGCAATCATTTCCACTGCTTTAGAACAATTTCGAAGTTACTCAAATGTGCAATTGCAAAGTATTTAAACAGCTTTACAATCTTACAATCTACTCTTTCCAAAATTAAAATTGTTCAACTCAAGTCATTCCTGCAACTAATAGCACCAAATTCCTTTTGTCCTACAAAATATCAATAATAATAATAGTTGAACTTCTGGCAGCAACAAAAGCCTCTTTCACTCTAATGGCTGTGGCCAACAAATTATTATACTCTCATATCCTGTTGAACAAAGGCGACAACCGGCCAAAGGCAAACACTCGCTCACTCTCTAAAACACACACACACAAACACGCGTGTACCAGTAAAGATGGAAGTTGAAAGTCATACACCTGGGTCCGGACTGCTGCGTCCGCAGAGACGACTGAGTTGGTGTCATAACCATGACCAAAGTCACACGCACACACACACACACACACAGCACAGAGTTGCCAGTTCCACATCCGGTGACATCCGGTACTTCCTGCCTCACTCTCTCTAACACTAACAACTGCCAACAACAAGAGCCACACATCCACAACATAGTTTATGCGCTAAGGCAACACCATCAGGCCTTAGACACACGGCGTGTGAGAGAAACTGCAAAACGATGGATAGCGATGCGATGCGATGCACAATACCCTCATCTCAAGTCATTTAGAATCTCAGCATTTTGAAAAATAAATAGGTTATTTTAATTTTGTCTGTTTATAAATTAATTTATAAGTTGCATTAAAATCAATTAAATTATTTATTTGAATTAAACATATGCTCTTATTATGCGAATTTTATTGCATTTATATCAGTTTATTTGGGAAAAAAACCAGAGGTTACAAAATAACTCACTCCATTTATTTTCAATGTGTTTCTCATTGAGAGAAACACTAAAATATAAACCAGGAACCGAAAATAACAGTTATGGAAGTGAAAAAAATTACTACGAAATATGGATCCTCTGATAAAATGGATTATATGAATCTTCCCTAATTTTTAATGGCGAGTCCTTAAATGTAATAAATTTTTATTTTTCTTTGCAATTTTTATCACAAAAAATGTTGAAATAATTTTTTAAATAAAAATTTTGTTTTATCCGTTAAATGGTAATTTTTATATAAAAATTTTCGAATAACTGTTAAAACTAATTTTTATTTATAAAAATTTAATTTAATTTCCCATTTGTAACTATTTTATAATAAAATTAATTTTTTAATATTTATGAAATTTTTTTGATACAATTTTTATAAAAATTACTAATCTAGTAGGTTTAAGTAAATCTTGTATCCTTCTATCAAAGATATTCTATAATTTACAAATGACTACTAGATAAGTAATTTTTATAAAAATTATTATAATAAAAATTTTCATAACAATTAAAAAGTAATTTTTATTATAAAATACAAAATCAAAAAATTAATTTAAATTCTTATAATAAAAATTATTTTAACTTTGTTATTCAACAATTTTATATAACGAGAGCGTAAAGAGTCTAGGCCCTAATAAATTTACAGTTACTCAGGATAAAAACATGTCCAAATTGTGAGAGATATGAGTTTCTTTCCAATTTGCGGGGGAGGCAACTCTACTATAGCTCATCTGATCAGGAAATGATGTATGGCTGATCGATAGTTAATAATTATTAAAATATATGTCTAGAGGGTTCTAACAATCTATTTTCAAAATTGTGGGTGATATGAGGTAAATAAAATTTATGTCATCTGAGATCAGGCCTTAACTATGTCTGAAAACGAGATTTTTCACGAAATATTTAAGTATGCATGTGGTGTGCGTATTTGAAAAATGCCATTCGTGTTACAGACGTGCCTTGTTCAAAATATTTGAAAAGCGCCCGCCTCAATTGAGGACAGAACATTCGACGAATTAAATTGGATATTAAATCAGCCATAATAAGAGATAGTCCCTTCACGGCTAGGATGACGGGTCAAATAGTGTTCTTCCTTTCTTGTTTCATAAAAATAATATTTAAATCCATCGTTGTCTGGGCTCCAAATCCATCCAAATTAAAGCATTTTTTTATCAGAAATATTTATATATAATTTAGGCGCAGAGAATATGGGGTGTGAGGCTTCTCGCAGTATGAATTCGCAGAAATGAATTCTATTATTTCCATAATATGATGGATTTCTCTAAAAATTAAAGACAATATTCTGGCTTTAAGTAATATTGTCTGCTGACTCTGAACTGCTCTAACAAACACAACAAATATTGCGGTGAAAGCTTAGTGCATGTAAGAGAAAATTATAGTGGAAAATAAAAAAATATATTGAGCAGGGAGTAAAACCCAAATAATTTTTTCGAAAGTCCAGTACGCGGGTTCGAACCAAAATTTACCCACTTTAAGTTTATAAGTAGCATGTTTTACAAATTATATGTTAGGGTGGTAAAAGTCCGATCCCTTAAGACTTGTAGCTTTGGCCGTACCAAAAATTTGGTGCAGTTTTAGCTTTTTTTTCCAGGTGATGTTCGGAGTCCCTGATATCGAGTCTATTTCATTGATCGGGAGCGTGTAATACACGGTATATATAATAAATATAACAGGATAGCTTGGTCTTTGTATGTATGGCGGAATATATTAATACTCTAAGTTGAGCAACATTCATTTAAGTTACTTAAAAAGATTTTGTTAATAGGTTCGTGTTAAAGTTAGAAAGGTAATTCCTCTTTATAATTCGGTTTAAAAATCTTTCTTAACACACATCCTCACATACCCAAAGAGCATTCGAATGTGGTCTTAATTTACTTCTCAAATAGGCCTGCCTCTTATAGCCTACTGTTGTTCTTGTTGTTGTCCCCCCCCCCTCCAACTGCCACAGACTGTCAAGCATCCGTTTGCAGGATGCACGAAATAATTCTGTTTGTTAGCCCAGTGTATGTATTAATGAGAGGGTGTTTTTTTTTTTTTTTTTTTTTGGTATGCGAACCATGGTTGGGAGATATTCCAAAGATACTCCATGCACCGCGACATGGGCATGCCCGATTCGTTCTATATGACGCCTACGGACTAAAACCCAACCAGTCGCCTTCTGGCCTGATTTCCCCCGCCGGGACTGCCAATTAAGGTATTACTACGGCGGGCAGGTATTGACTTTTCGTCATTTCCTCTAACTTTGCTGTCTTGTAGCCTGCTCGTCAATCCTGACTCTCCAAACTTCCTGCGAACTGATCATCCTTTTGATCAGTCCCCTCGGTGTAAAAGGCTGACCCGCTACTCTTTCTAGGAGCCGTCTCACGTCGCAGAACCTATGACACTCGAACACTACGTGCTTTGCCGACTCGATTTGATCGGTGCAGGCCATGCACCAGGGTGTGTCTGCGTGTTTGAAGCGGTGTAAGTACTCCCGAAAACATCCATGGTTAGTGAGCCATTGGGTCAGGTGGTGATTTACCATGCCTTCGCTGATGCCATTCTTCGATGTTAGGGATAAGTTGATGGTGCCAAGTACCGATCCTTGCGGGACACCTGCTGTTATGTTGTACCTCTGGGGTCCTTGTTCAGTGTCATACATTAGTACTCTGTCCTCGAAGTACTTGGCCACTATTCCTATAAGGTAGTGTGGTACTCTCATTACATTCATGGCGCTAATGATGTGACTCCAGTTTGCCGAGTTGAACGCATTGCGGACCAGCGCGCAATACTCCTTAGATCCGTAAAGCCATCTTTCTCCATTTATTGCATTTTGTGCTATATTTTTCACTTTCTCTAGTGCTTCTAGTGTACTTCTGCCAGGTCTAAATCCGTGTTGCTCATCCGACAGCCCGAATCTTCCTTCAGTGGTTTCCTCCAATCTGGCACATATTACTCTTTCGAAGATCTTTCCCACTGTGCCTACTCCCTCCATGAGGCACGCCTGAAAGACCTTTCGGAATACCTCTGGATTGTTACCCGCAGCCGCTTTCACGACTTCGCTGGGGATTCCGTCCAGTCCTGGGGCTTTTTTCCACTCATCTTTTTGCAGCAGTCGGTGACTTCCTCATGTCCACTTCTGACATATCTCCGCTCAACGTACCGATAGTCCATAGCGGGTATCTGCTACTGTGGTGGGAAGAGAGTTTCATCAATTTCCTTCATAACCTGAGGGTTGGTTGGAGCCTTTCCACCTTTCGCGAGCTTTTTCTGGACCATTTTATATGCAGAGCCCCACGGGTTTCCTTCTACACTTTCAATGAGTTCCTTATACGCCTCTGCCTTGCTTTTTTCTATAGCTTTCTTAAACTCCTTCCTTCTCTGCTTGAACTCCTCTGTGAGTTCTTCGAAAGCCTCCGTTCCTCTCGCTCTTCTTGCCCTTCTCCTAGCATTGAAGTACTCTGCCCTTACTGCTGCGATTTGCGAGTTCCACCAGTATGCTGCTGGCATTTTTGAGCGTCTCCCTTTTCTTGGCATTGACGCATCACAAACTGCTTTTAGTGCACAGAAAAAAAAAATGATATGATCTGGGACTCAATATGACATTTTTTCATATCAAAAAAAAGCCGATAAGATGCAGATGAAATTGACCTGTTCGAAAATATCAAACTGATATTTTCGATCATATCAAAATGATATGTTTAAGATCAAAGTGACATTTTTTAAAAAAAAAAAAAAAAAAAAAAAAAAATATTAGGAAATGGCTGGGCGCATATATTATTTATATAAGTTATATTATATTTATTCCCCGCTCAGAATTTTATTGATTATGTAATATTAGCGCCATAGCCGTTTGAGAAAGCAAAGAGAAATTTAAACATTTTTTGTTAGTTAACAAACATTACCTTGTCTGGGGATCGAACCCGGGGGAACTCGCACTTTACACGAATGGAATGACGCGTGCGGGCAAACGTCTAAGGAACTATTTATATTTTTTCTACGGTGCCGAAGTTTTCGATAATAAGCATTTTTTGTCTCTTTCCTTTTTCTCATTTTATTTATTATCTTATCAATTTGATATTAGTACGATTATTTAAATATTATTTATCATCAAAATGATATGAAAAAATTGATATTTGATAAAATATCATATTGATCAGCAAAGATTAAATTGATATTTGATCTTTTTTTTTTTCTGTGTGCCTTTGAAAACTCTTTTGCCATTTGTTCCGCCATGTTTGCCATTTGTTCGCTTACCGTCATGTCGGCTACCATATACTCTAGCATCTCACTGTCGAGCGAAGTGGTTTTCTGTGTTACGGAGCCGCATTTCCGGATGCCTCTGTTGTACATATACCTACTAGGAGGCATCACATCGAACTCTGACACTTTCCATTTTATCAGTCGCGTTAATGATGGGCTGGCGAATGTGACATCTATGTGTGATGTTCCACGGCCATTATCGAACGTGGGAGTTACCCCGTCGTTAAGCAGTACCAGGTCTAGATTGCAAAGTGCTTCAAGCAAGAAACTACCTCTATTGTTGGTACTTCTGCTTCCCCATTCCACAGCCCACGCATTGAAGTCTCCGGCAACAATGAGAGGTCGCTTACCCTGCGCGTCTGCTGTATTGGGCACCATCGCAGCTGTGGGGTGCATAACAGCTGTAGATGTGTATTCCTTTTACCTTTGCGTAAGCGAAACTCTCATGAGGGACTGTCGAAATTTCCGAATTTAATTATTTTGATAGGCTACCGCTAACCGCTCGCTTGTACATAGGGCACTGGTATGAACCCGTTCCGTGTTCTCTATTTTCGCTATCGCTACATAGTAGGCACCGCGGAGTCTTTTTGCAGCTTTTGGCAAAGTGCCCCCTTTCTCCGCATCTCCGCACTTGTGCAGTTTCGTGCAATGTGCCCAAATTGTAGACACTTGAAGCACTTTTTAGGCACCACCGTCTCTTTGAATCTGCACCGCCGCCTGCGACCCATCTTGCATCTTCCACATTCGTTTGATATCACCTACCACTGGTGGAGTGATATCTAGAAACTGCTTTGCAATAGCCTCGCAAACTTCTTCTACGGTTGTGGTCTCATCCATCCCCAGGCAACTTATGAGTCTTTTACTCCCCATTGTTCGAACCGCTGCGTCTTGTCCAGCACCTTTGTTATGGCTTCGCTAAATTTAGGCATTTGCCCTCCAGCTTTCCGGTCTAGCTCTAAAAAAAGCTCAGCATTTTGGGTTCGACGTATTTTCCTGACGTTCTCTCCCAACTCTTTCAGCTCCGGGTCTGATTTTAACTTCTTAAGCATATCTGCATACGATGCTTCTCCAATTTTTTTGACCATAAAGGCTGTGTGTGTATGTGTGTGTGTGTGTGTGTGTGTGTGTGTGTGTGTGTGTGTGTGTGTGTGTGTGTGTGTGTGTGTGTGTGTGTGTCCTTTCATGAGTTCCTCGGTTCCCCAGTTTTGGTGCAGTTTCTGGCCTGCCTGACTGGCTGACTGACTTATTTCAGTTGTTTTGCTGCTGGTACTGCTGCTGCTTTAACCGTGGCTGTTTCTGCATATTTTTTTGCACCTAAGTGTAACCCAGTCCCACCACCAAGTCTCACGCTTGATGTAGTTGGTGGTTTACTACTAATTTGCAACCACATCGTTTGTTTTGTGTGCTGCCTCGTCAGTCTGGTCTGTCTGCAGCGGGAGTCCTTTGTGTGTGACAACCGCTTTGGGTATGCTCCGACTGTAACCCAGCAATGTGAGCAGACCTGAATTCAGGCCTGAAATGGAATGGCTGGTCATGAGTTCATGGCAGCCTTTATATAAGTTTCAGGCATGAATTTAACATAGGCATGGCCTAGGACTTCATGACGTTAGCTTCTTTTAGCCATGAAAAGCATGGGTGAACTCATGGGTGAGTTTCATGAATGATTTCACTGGTGATTTAAGGTCAATTTCATGAGTGATTTCTGGGGTGATTTTAGATCGAATTCATGAGTAATTTCATGGCTGCACAAAAAAAAATGTGTACTGTAGGAGGGGAGGGGGAGGAAGGGGTAAAGTTCTAACTCCACCCACCCCCGCGGTATCACCCCGCCTCCACCACACTTAGAATTTTTGATCTAAGTAATTATTAATACTTATGGTGAACCAACGCCGCTCTGAAATAAACAAAGAGAAATATAAATATTTTTTAACACAGATTACCTTGTCTGGCGATCGAACTCGGGACTTAGCACAAATCGAATGACGTCTCAACGCAGTCAGCTACCGCACACGCGTGCCGGCAAACGCCAAAGAGGCTACTTATTGAGCAACATTATTTGTCTCTTTCCTTCTTATGCACACGTTACGCACACTTTTGCATTCGTTGTTGTTTTTTCGGCCTACGTTGCCGTGAGAGAGTCAGCGTGCAGCATTCTCTCTCGCTCTTTATACTCTTGAAAGTGTATATTAATTTTGCCCAGAAGTTTGTAACGCATAGAAATAATCATTTCCGACCACTTAAACTAAATATATTCTTGATCAGGACGACTGTTTGTTTCTACGCGAACTAGTCTCTCAGTTTTAAAGCTATCGAGCTGAAATTTTGCACAGAGTCTTCTTTTTACTGCACGCAACTAATATGTCGGAACCGGCCGGATCGGATGACTATATCATATAGCTGCCATAGGAACGATCGGTCTAAGAACTAGTTCTAGTAAGAAAAACTTTGTTGTTTTCCATCGTAGCGGCACAAATCTTGGTGTATGTTAGTTTTATATGCTTCCACATAATTGTGAAAAAATTTATCAAAATCGGATGACTATATATAGCTATATATAGCTGCCATATAAAGGGTCGGTCAAAAAACTAGTTCTAGTGGGAAAAACTTTTTTGTTTTTCATCGAAGCTTCACCAATCGTAGTATATATCAGTTTTATATGCTTCCACACAATTTCGAAAAAATTTATCAAAATCGGATGACTATATCATATAGCTGCCATAGGAACGATCGGTCGGAAAATAATTTTTAGTGAGAAAAACTTTTTTGTTTTTTATCGTAGCGTCACTAATTTTGGTATATGATAGTTTTATATGATTTCACATAATTCTGGAAAAATGTATCAAAATCGGATCACTATAGTGAGGTGAACTCCGTTTTGTTTTTTGTTGTTCTTTTTTTTTTTTTTTTTTTTTTTTTCTTACTGTTTGGACGTTGATGTACAATGCGCAGTACGTTCAAGTGGCCCGAGCGACACGCGAGCCGAAGCTTGTTACGCGCGAACCCCAGGCAAAATAGCAGACCACCTCCCCGCCCAACCGACCGGGGGCGCTGCCATTAAACGAGTGACACGAAAACGCGTAGAAAAACACGTAATTAAAGCAAACTAAGGGCTAAATACGTTAATAAAGAGGTTTTTATAGCAAAAATAGAATCTTCTAAACTAATTACTCGAAAGATTTTATTGTAGTCAGCACAAAGGACACGAAACGGCTCATGCAAGCATAGTTAGTAGTACAACGTTTTAAAGATAAGGGGATATAGTTAAGTGTCTGTCTAACAGGAACACTAAGATTAATTTGACTAAGCAACTCTGATGAGTCGATTTCACCATTTATTAGTCTATGTATGAAGATTACACCAAGCATAACTCTTCGGTTAATTAAGGAGGGAAGGTTTATTAAAAGAAGTCTACTAGAATACGATGGTAACCGGACCTCAGGATTCCAATTAAAACCACGAAGAGCAAACAATAGGAATTGTTTTTGCACCGATTCAATTCTATCTTGATGGATCGAATATTGTGGAGACAACACACATGAACCATACTCAAGAATTGGACGGACAAGAGAGTGTAAAGAATTTTGGTCGTATAGGGACTATCAAATTCCTTAGACCAACGCTTAATAAACCCAAGAACACTTCTGGCCTTACTTACAGTAGCAGTTACATGAGAGTCAAATTTAAGATTATGATCAAAATTACCCCAGATCATTTACTTCATTGGCACCATCGTTTAGACGCTCCTCATGCCACATTATCAAGCGTGTATGTGACCAGTTGTGGTAAGCTTCTATAAAATGTCATAACCTTACACTTCGAACTATTAAGGTTTAGCAGATTAAATTCACACGGTGAGTGAAATGCATCCAAGTCGGTTTGCAAAAGATATCGAGATACCAAATCTTTATATGTTAAACAAATCTTAACATCATCAGCATACATAAGGACTCGTGAATGAGTCAGAACTGAAGGTAGATCATTGATGAATAGAGTAAAAAGCAATGGACCCAAGTGACTACCCTGAGATTGCTCCGAAGTAACTTGGATACACTTAGAATATGAATTTCGAAATAGAACCTTTTGGGTTCTATCTCTTAGGTACTAGAAATCCAACTGAGAAGGTTAGTGGGAAATCAAATTAGGCTCAGTTTGTGAAGCAGCAAGGGAGTGGTTTACAGAATCAAATGCCTTACTAAAATCAGTATAAATGACGTCAGTTTGCATTTTACTTAAGAACCCTTTTCACTAAGGATGTAAACTCTAAGAGGTTAGTAGTGGTAGATCTACGTCTCACAAATCCATGTTGGAACGGTGAAATAATGGAACTACAAATGTTGCAATTGAGATGTTATAATTTTTCTCAAAAGTTTTAGGGATTGCAGACAACTTGGAAATACCCCTATGGTTTTCAACATCAGACTTATTGCCCTTTTTATGAAGAGGAATGATAAAAGATTCCTTCCATAACATTGGGAAGGATGATGACTCAACAGACAACTTAAATAATCTATGGATAGGCTTACACAGTGATTCAGCACAGTACCTAAGGACACAACCAGGTACTCCATCCTGGACCAGGTGCGTACACAGGTTTGACTGAGCTAAGATCGCAAAGGAGCGAACTTTCAGTTATAACGGGGCTAAAATGCAATTTGATTCATTTAACTGGTAAGGATATGATTGATTCGCACTGTACCTAGAAGTCGAGTAGGTAGATTTAAAAAACTCCGCAAACAAATCGGCTATGTCCTGATCAGTATTTGCATTCTCATTACCATAGGCACAGAAGAGGGTAAGGTGGAAGACTTGCGCTTAGAATTAACAAAGGAGAATTGAAGCCTGCAACTGCTAAGATAATCTTTATAACATTGTGCATTAAGCACATTGAAATTTGAACGGGCAACCACATACCGGAAGAAATCCGACGTCTTTCCCGATTTTTATATTTTTTAAAATACCTCGACTTCACGTTCTTCAAGTTTGATAGTCCCTTCGAGAACCACGGAGGCCTATCAGGACAGCGAGGTTGCTCAAGTGGAACACAAACATCAAAAAGTGAATTTAAGGAATCATAAAAAGTTTAATGGCAACATCAATATCTGTACAATTGTACAATTGGGACCAATCGGTATGCAGAATAAGATTGTTGAGCTTTATAAAATCAGTTTTACGAAAACAACGGGTTCTAGCTATAGAAATCGTGAAGCAGAGCACACACGGGAAGGCAAATCAATGGTAAGGTCCAATGTAGGATGAAAAGGGTCTTCTGGAGTACTAATGGGTCAATTCTAGATGCAACATTGTTGGAGGGATCCAACCAAAAAAATCAAATCAAGTGATCTGTTTATCGAGTTGCGAATAGGATTAACCTGTACTAGGGACAACTCATGAAGTCCATCGATAAAATCATGGGATTTCGAAGGTATGAGCGCGGTTGATTCATCATTTGAGGACCAACCACTTCAGGCAAATCAAAGTCGCCAAGAACAATCAAAGATCACTGTTCAATAGCAGTGAAGAGACTGACTGAATGGCAGATAGGTGATCATCGTAAATAGTAGTTATCGGATTGTGGAGGAATATAGGAGCAAGTAATAAAAACAGAAAAAATTAGGAAAAGTAACTTTAACACTTAAAAAAATTCAATCTCATGTGGAATAAAAGATTGTGTAAGTTCCGACGAGAGGCCGGAATCCACAGCAATTAAAACCCCACCACCCACACGAGAGGCACGATCACATCTATAAGTAGAGTATTTTGAAGGAAAGATTGTCGAGTCATGAGTCTCTGGTTTTAACCACGTCTCAGTAAATACAATAATTTGAAAATCAAAGCTACACTGTCTAGAAAAGTTTAGAAAGTTTAGAATTAAGACCTCGAACATTTTGATATGCGAGTAGAAGGGAGGAATTAGTTTTTTGACGCAACAGCAGAAATAGAGGCGCCAGAAGGTATAGAAGGAATTGAGATAGGAGGCCGATTTTTTCTTTTTGGTTCCTAAACTCTTTAATATACAAATAATCCGGCCAAAAATCTTTAGAACAAACTGTGCCAAAGATTGAATCCGGGACCTTTAAAGGAGGCAATCTCCCTTTCATGGGAGAAAATTCAAACTTTTCCACCATATTATTTTGAAGGCCGAGACTTTTGCCCTGAACATATGCTTTGACATCATCAGATGTCATTTCAGGAGCAACCCTAGAAAACAAAAACATGTTTTTTCGGTGGAATACCTATAAGAAGCTAGGAGCACCCGTTATCCCAACTACCCTGGTAGAGCTTACCAAAATAGGAGGACAGGTGGCGCAACCACAGCAATCTCCCATAGGTACACTAACATCGGAGGATCAGGAGCCCCCTGGGCGGACAAGTCGGACATCCGATATCACGACTAGAAGCAGACCGATGCTATTATCAGGTAGCAACAACACCCTACCAGATAATCTCGGGGGGAGCAGGTATTGAATGATATAGACGCTGTATATTAGGAAGATGGACTATGAGTCTGAACTGGGACGGTAAGAACCTCACAATTCTGAGGCACCCCAGAGATATTATTGGTTTTTTGCGCTTAGGAGACTCGTTCAACAGCTTTAAGCTACCGAATTATGAATCCAGCACCAAGAACCCCGGTCTTTTAGTTTACGAAGCAGACAGGTTCTTTTAGCCATCTCGTCTCCTCATGAACAATATCATGTCGTTTTCCACTCCCCGACAAGGCTGCACCTCTCACTTTAAGCCAGTTCGCAGGCCAATGGCGTCTTTAATCTGGCATTGTTACCAGCACATTTTACGTGAATGATATGGTCAGAAGCCAACAAGAAAATATAATCATATGGCATCGAGAAGCTGACGAGTTCTTATAACAGCAGACAATATAACTCATGTTAACTATATTTAAAATCAATATGCCAGTAATCAAGGTTTACAGACCAAAATTGCACAAAGGGTTCCAATCAGGTAAACGAAGCAACAGTAACAGGCAGCAAGTTACAGGAACAATATTTTTTAAATGCACAAACACAACCCAAGGCGCAGAGTAACCGATCGCGAGCGCGAAGAGAATAAGCGTGAGACGGTAAGCAACACTTTTAGCGCAACAGCACAACAACAAACAATATTAGTAAACGGTCGCGAGCGCGGGTAGCAAAGTGCACAAGAACAATATAAACGCAAGACAAATTTACAGCTACAAGTAGAGCTGAAATTAAATAAATGTATTTATTTCTCTTCGCTTTACGTTTATGTTGCGTTTACTAAATCACAATCACAATAATACATAAACATGCACTATGAAAACAAACAGAAATGACAAAATAGATGTTAAGACACAGGCAAATAAATTATGCGTAGCGAATAAAAAAAAACGTCCGTCTTCAACGAAGCGATCGCAAGTTGACCAATATAATAAACACCATGTTTATTTATTAACTGTAGTTTTATTAAGCAAAGTTTTTAAGGAGTTAATATAAATCCGACACATAGTGCAACGGTGTCTTGAATGTGTGGCGGTCAAAACGGAATATTTGTTCCTTCCTAAATATGTTGGCTGAAGCCGAAAGCTAGTATGTAATGGCGAATAAATGTATATATATATATCTGCGTTATGTATTAGAAAAAATGGAGGCAAAAAGGTTGTACAAACAGCTTACGCTACGAATTTAGTTGAGCGCAAGCAATAGTATCATGTTACGCATAAGCATTGCGATTATGTACCTTGGTTTAAGTGAGTTTGTTTGAATAATTAAATGCAACAAGTGTCATTAATGTGCTTATATATTTTGATAACTATATAATGTACTCGCTACACCTCCTTTTGGAAAGAATACATAATATACTTGTAGGTTTATTCTATTATTATTTTAGTGTATATAAAAATATATAAAATTTTTTTTTTAATTTATGAAAGAAAATAAAGAAAATGTATTAAAGGTATACAAATTTTGAGTTTTGATATTATATACTTATTTTTTTTTTTCAAGATTTATTTTTAAGATTTATTTTTATGATTTATTTGATTTAAAAGATACCTATTCGTATGTTGATTCGTTCATTCATTCATTCATTCATGTATATATATATATATTTTTTTTTTTAAATTTTTTGTATAATTTTAATCTGTCTTTATGCACTATTTGTTGTTTCTTTGGTCCTAATCAAAAAAACCCATGAACAGGACAAAAAATGTGAAACTAGAGCCCTCAGGGAGCAACACCTCATACCCAGTTTTTCCACTCCCACGTCAGGATCGCGTTTAATGGGCATCTTTATACTAGCAACACACGATCATAACATTTGATGCTTCAGTAAAACAAGTGAGAGCTAAAATTCTGAAAAATTCCCGAAAGATCAAAGGGTCACTACAAATGTCATAAATTTCCACCTAAAATGGACCAAAGTGGTTGAAGTACCCATTCGATGAAAAAAACCATATATATTGCATAATGACCATACCCATGAACAAGTCCACATAGGCAAAAAAAACTAGAGATAAAAATAGACCGAACTGCATTTTCAGTTTTTCTAAATCTAAGTATTTACTGGATTTTGTGACTTACTTTTATGCAAGCAGCATGCAGAAACAACATCAGCCATTAATAGTATTTCCCCTGACTTTAAAATTATTAGTTTTTTATTTCTACATGTCAAAAACATCCATACCAATATGAAAATGTATCAGTGGGATTGGAAATAACAGCGGATCGCTAATATAGCTAACAAGTCAGCAGAATATTGCTTATAGGTAGACTACTCTACATGCTTTCAGAGCAATTTCTTTCTACTTAGTCTATTTAGTAGCTACCGAGATATACCAAATAAACTAATCCACAACTGAATCTTTGGTAAGGGTGTATACGATTGCGATTGCTAACGGCAAATGTAGAAATTTTGTTTTCAAATTGGAGTGAATGGTAGGCAGTACATTTTTTAAAGGGAATGTTAACGTACATAAATTTACTGACATTTAAAACTTACAAAAGAAAAGTGAGAAAATGAGCAGCAACCAGAAGAAAATTTTGCCAGGAACCAGCACTCAAAAAAGCCGCTGAGGGCGATCAGCTGACAACGTTCTGCAACGCAATCATGAGGATCCGCTTGCGGTAAGACTGAGACCAGTTGCATAGATTGGCATAGGCAGGAAATCTATTATTCCCGTATTTTATTCCTCGGGAAGCAATTTTTTTTTTTTTTGTATGAGTAGTAGTATATTTATTAATTATTAAGAACATTTTGCATATTTTTTAGGCATGGCACGATTGCCGTCAGTACTATAATATAATATATAAGTCAATATAATAAATGTTATAATAACACTTGGATTAATGCCTTCCCCGCTCGTCGCGAGATGCAGTTTCACTCCTCAGAGGACCGTACCCCGCTAAGCACATTAATGTGCTTATATATGTTGCATAACTATATACATGCTCGCTACACCTCCTTTTGGAAAGAATAACGTAATATACTTATATGGAGTTATTCTATTATTATTTTATGGTGTATAAAAATATATAAAATTTTTTTTTTTAATTTATGAAAGAAAATAAAGAAAATGTATTAAAGGTATACAAATTTTGAGTTTTGATAATATATACTTATTTTTTTTTCAAGATTTATTTTTAAGATTTATTTTTTATGATTTATTTGATTTAGTACCTATTCGTATGTTGATTCGTTCATTCATTCATTCATTCATGTATATATATATATAATTTTTTTAAATTTTTGTATATTTTAATCTGTCTTTATGCACTATTTGTTGTTTCTTTGGTCCTAATCAAGCCCATGGTGGGACCAAAAAATGTGAAACTAGAGCCCTCAGGGAGCAACGCCTCATGCCCAGTTTTTCCACTCCACGTCAGGATCGCGTTTAATGGGCATCTATACTGGCAACACACAATAACAACATTTGATGCTTGTTAAAACAAGTGAGAGCTAAAATTCTGAAAAATTCCCGAAAGATCAAAGGGTCACTACACAAATGTCATAGAAAATTCCCACCTAAAATGGACAAGTGGTTGATGCCCATTCGATGAAAAACCGCGATATTGGGTGCCACATTTTGACCGTACCCATGAACAAGTCCACATAGGCAAAAACTAGAGATAAAAATAGACCGAACTGCATTTTCAGTTTTCTAAATCTAATGTTGCGGATTTTATGCTTACTTTTTATACAAGCAGCATGCAAGAAACAACATCAGCCATTAATAGTATTTCCCCCCTGACTTTAAAATTATTAGTTTATTTGCCCATGTCAAAAACATCCGCTTACCAATATGAAAATGTATCAGTGGGATTGGAAAATAACATAGCGGATCGCTAATATAGCTAGAGTCAGCAGAATATTGCTTATAGGTAGACTACTCTACATGCTTTCAGAGCAATTTCTTTCTACTTAATCTATTTAGTAGCTACAAAGATATACCAAATAAACTAATCACAACTGAATCTTTGGTAAGGGTGTATACGATTGCGATTGCTAACGGCAAATGTGAAATTTTGTTTCAAATTGAATTGAATAGTAGGCAGTACATTTTTGGAAAGGGGGAATGTTAACGTACATAAATTTACTGACATTAAAACACAAAGAAAAGTGAAATGAGCAACAACCAGAAGAAAATTTTGCCAGGAACCAGCACTCAAAACCGCTGAGAGGCGATCAGCTGACAACGTTCTGCAACGCAATCGCGAGATCCGCTTGCGGTAAAGAACTGAGCCAGTAGCATAGATTGGCATGAAGCGAAATCTATTATTCCGATTTTATTCCTCCGGGGTAATTTTTTTTTTTTTTTTTTTTTTTGTATAGTAGTAGTATATTTATTAATTATTAAGAACATTTTGCATATTTTAGGCATGTGGCACGATTGCCGTCAGTATAATATAATATATAAGTCAATATATTATAAAATGATTAATCCTGTTGAGTACCCAGGAAGACCCGCCTTCGGGTTACACCACCTACCCTTCCCGCTCGTCGCGAAGATAGCAGATCTTTCCTCTCAGGAGTTACCCCGCTCTTAAAATAATAGTTAATACTTACTTTGTTATTATTAATTGTCATTCTTTGATTTTACTCTTTGCCACAGTTTCTTTTCCAATTAGTACTTTTAGCCTTCTATTATTGTAGTTCTTTGTTATTTGATTATTTGTTTTTTCTTTGTTACTTTTCTTTTGTAAGTTTTTAAATGTCCAGCAAATTAAATTACAGTTTGAGCGGCAACGTCAGGCTAATGAGAAATGCATACTCAGCGTAGGGGCTGGCTGCCTATAGTACTTATATGTGTGTATAGACATATCTATATAATATGTTTTATAAATGCAAGTAAATATAATTTTCTTCTTATCATCACCTTCGTATTTAAGTAGAGGTATGTGTACAGTGAGTACATGCTATGATGTCTCTAATGCATGCATACTCACCTCCCCTTTTAAAAGAATAATGTAATTATTAAATGGAATTATTCTTCAAAATATGTTTGATCATTATCTTTTATAAGTAATTTTTATTTTAATTATTAATTATATATATATTTTTTTTATATATTCCGTTTTTATGTGCAAACTTTAAACCTATCCTTATGGATTTTAAATCTTTTTTTTATCTGCTAATGTACAGTTATTTCTATCGTCTATGCTTACTATTTCGTATGGTCCCTACAACTGTTATCTAGCTTATCTCCTGTGTTGTTGTTTTGACTAACACTAAGTCTCCTATATTCATGTTTATTCTATTTGTATTTCTATCAAAATTAGTTTTTGTTTTTTTAGATTTACTTACTAACGGGTTAGATCTGTTAAGTGCTACCTGTAATCTAAACTTCCTTATCATATGCCTCATGATTGTAAGGGCTTATTTTAGATTTCTCAAAAAGTCGTATTTGGGGGTTTTTGCAAAAATAAGTTCAAAAGGGCAGTAGCCATGAACAGTAGATGGGGGTTTTTGTAGCAATATGTAAAGTTACTTTAACCATTCGTCCCAGTCATCTTTGTCAAGAGATATGTAGGATCATTGTACATATTCATTGAACTTCTATAGGGTGCGATGCTGCACCCAGTGTTTGATGATGGTGGGGTGTTGATGTTAGGTGTTTTATTTTAAGTAATTTGCATAATTCTATTGAAAATCCTATTTTGTACTCTGTACCACATATCCGTAATAAGCGTTCTCATAGGGCCATAGATAAAATAAAATGATCCAATATAGCTTTTGCTACAGCTTTGCATGCTTTGATTTTATTGGTATTGATATTAAATATTTTGTCAGGTCACAAAGGATTGTGACAGCGTATTCATTGCTCAGACCTTGGCAATGGTACAATAGTGTCGATTTGGACTATATCAAATGGCA